>OZ018323.1:125725389-125920497 GCA_963969495.1 Ceratothoa steindachneri
ATTCTCGGTGCCTGAAGAATTTTATTTTGGGGGGGTTTAATGCTTCTATATTTATTATGGGGGGATATTATCTAACGAAAACTTGTTCACTCGGATAAGAAGGGATGCCAGGTTCTTGGCTGAAAACGGAGTAAATTTATATTAGGACGCACCCCCCCATCCACTACAATTACCCCCCCTCCACCTTGCGGCTGAAGATTTGGGACGTGTTGTCGGCCCGGGGGAGTGGGGGTTCATTGAGACCCTGAAAGCCAAATTGGTTTTTATCCTCTTCACTCCATATTCCGTCTCGGAAATGGGTTGAATCCCCCCCCCCCCACCAAAACCACCACCATCAATCCAATGCTGGTTGGTTTCTTCTGGGGCGGTTGCTAAAGGTGAATACAAAATTTAAGTCTCGTGATTTGTTCTGAGTGTCAATATAAGCTTGCGGGAACCCCGTCGGGAATAATAGGTTGATGCTGCATCCGCTCCTTTCGCCCCGTTGGATTTACAATACTCTTTATAAGCTAAAGTTCAAGATTAGCCCCCCCATCCCCTTCCGGTTGTTTATTAAAAGTGACGCAGTAATAATGTTCAGCGTGAACAATCATAACTTAAATAGTACATGGTGATTTAGTTGTGCTAAAATGCTTCATTTAAGGTTGATCGCAGCTATATTTCTCCATTCTTTGATGACCGACATTCCCAGGAATGTTTCGTATTGTACAATTAATTAACTATTGATTATCAAGAAATAGCAGAACTTAGCACGAAGGTGATATATTCAGAAATTTAGTTTTAAATCGTAGTTTCCTGTATTCTGATTTAGAGGATTGATCATCTATTTGTAGTTTGTTATTGAATGTGACTTGCGTTTGGGGGACTTTGCAGTTACCCTTATATCACTTTAACGTACACACGTGTATCTGAGGGACTGGGCTTAATGTCAATATGGAAAGTACTTGTAAGAGTGGATATGTAAAGCGCCCTTCGCAGCCAAGCAAGGTCAGTTTTTTAAATGTCTACTAGCCATTTTTTTCATTTAAAAATACATTTTCCCTATTATTCCACTTTTAGAATAATTGTAAAATTCTTATTTAGCCTTGGATCTCGCACAGGCAGAAAGTGAGGAAGATGTGGCAACGTTGCATTTACCCGTGCAATGGGGCGGTGCTTAAAGACGCCGGCTGATTTCGAGAGGAGTAGAGCGGGAGGGGTCGGGGTGAAGGGGATATAGAGTGGTAGGATCGATTCAGACGTGCTAGTTGGAATATGACCTAAATTATTTCAAATTGTTTAGCATTTGATCCTTTCAATCATTTTTGAAGCCTTTAACCCTTCATCAATGCCCGCCACCTTTCACTGCAGACGCAGACCACGGGATGAATATCTTTAATCGCCTTGAATAATAATCGCTGGGCCTGTGACAATGTTGCAATCTTCCTGCGGGTCTCCAACACAGTCTTTGAGTGCATAATCGGAGGGAGGAAAAAGACTCGCATGGCGAGCGAGAATCTCTCTACCATATGAGAACTTAATCACCCATTAGAAGAAAGGAGAGGCGGTGATGAAAGAAAATTATAGGAAGAAGGATAAGAATAAGGAGATGGGAAGAAGGATAATATTATGGAGACGGGGGAAATCGGGTATAAATAAGCACTTGGGAATAATATAAATTTGTCTCGGTTTTATGCACCTCAATGGTATTCCTTATACGCGAGGCCTCAATTTACTCTCCTTCATTACTTGACTATCATTTCAAAACTGACAGAGTTGCCCTCGATGGTTTCCGTTTTTTAAATCATAGGCTGGTTATGGTTTTGCAAGCCTCGGTTGCACCAAAATAAGGGGAAGCTGGGGGATAGCGTATTACCAAAGTGGTTCCTGTACTCTGCAGATTCCACTTGATAGGTCAGTGTATATCTGACCTACCATTCACAACCATCCTTTACCATGCGAAACGCTCCTATCTATGGGTGAGAGCGTACGTACATACGGGATGAACATTAGATGTCAAAATCTCTAAAGAGGGGAGGATTCTTTTCGAGGGGGGGGGGGGGAGTGCGTAAACTCTT
Organism: Ceratothoa steindachneri; assembly: GCA_963969495.1. NCBI lineage: Eukaryota > Metazoa > Arthropoda > Malacostraca > Isopoda > Cymothoidae > Ceratothoa > Ceratothoa steindachneri. The sequence continues at coordinate 125,727,447 of OZ018323.1, forward strand.
TTCCTGTCGATGTTTGTCCTGCTGCTGTTTGCGCTAGTCTCACTGTGGGAAGGAAATAAATGCTTTTCCTTTTCCCGATGGGTGCTCGCTCCCTCGGCTGTTCCACAAACGGCGACTTATGCCCAAGTAGGCAGTCGCCAGATGGCCTCCTAAAAAAAAGAGAAGCTGTTTCATGATTTATTATTAGCCAGCTCTCTTCCCGTTCTTCTTTCGCCCTAAAAAAATGGTTAAACAAGCGTCCCTTTCCCCAATCATACACACCACACGATTTCACATTATTTCGATTTACTTCCCCCAAGTATTCGCACTGGCAGCTAGCTGAATGAAGAAAGGACGAGAGATATAAATTGTGTGGTGGATTCATTGATCTGGAGAAAATTTTACTATTTAGATAGTGAAGTATTATGGCAGGGGATAAGAATGTATGTAGTGAGTGGAAAACTATTAGGTGGGCATAATTTGTTGGAAGATAAGGCGTGCTTTGGGTGAAAGATAGCCCCCCCCCCCCTGGAGTGAATGGTTTTGACATACGCAGGGTAGGTTGCATGGTCACGATACCGTTTAATCTATATTGATGGGGCACTGAGAGAAGTGGGTATGAGAATGAAGTAAATGGGTGTTAGGTTGTGTGCTGGCCGATGGGTTCTTTCTATGTTGGTATGTGCTGATGTCCTAGAGTGAGATGGATTTGGGAATGTTATCGAACTTTTTGACGGTCTAGAAGTGAATGTATAAAAGAGTGAAGTAATCTTATTTGGCGGCGTGTGATATGCAAGTCCCATTTAAACAAGTGCGAAGTTTTAAGTATTATCGATGGTTGGATTGTAAGTGGTAGTGGTATAGATGAAGTAGATTGCTACCACTGTTTTAAATAGTAGGAGAGTCTCTGGGCTTTATTACAGCACTATTGAATAGTAAGGGGTTGGTTGTGGAATGTGCCTGGAATTTGCATGAGAGAGTTTGCTGCTGTATGGGAGTGAGGCTATCGTTTGGAAGGAGAAGGAAAGAGCAGGAAGGAGTGAGAGCAGTGCAAATGGAACATTCGAGTGGGGTGGTTGGTTGGTGTGTGAAAGCTGGATCGAGTGAGGAGCGACTTTCTTCAAGATGGTATGGAGAAGGGCGTGAGTGAGGTGGTGTGGAAAAGCTGGATCGAGTGAGGAGCGACTTTCTTCAAGAGGGTATGGAGAAGGGAGTGAGTGAGGTGGTGTGGATATGTAATGGGAGAAAATGGACTTCTTGGGAGAATTTACGAGCCTCACTTTCCCGGTATGAGAAGGGTTGGAAGACCGCGTGAAAGGTGTGATAGAATGCTCTCACACCCTTGGACCCAGCCTCCTGCTGCCCGGGGCCTGAACCAGTCCCGGACGAGCTGCCTCAGCGCATAGCTACCCCCATCCCCCATTGCTATGGAGGGGGCCATTTGGCCTTGCTAACTGATAAAGATGGTGTGAGGGGGCGGGTAGTTTAGGGGGATGGTGCCCCCTGACCCCTACTTTGTAGGAAATTTTGCTGCTGGTCTTTAATTTTAAAGTCATTAGAGATGGATGATGCACCCTGTATTTTTTGCCCTTGCCTTTACAGTGCAACGCTATGTAAAATACTACCTGTAAATGAAATAAAGGATTATAATTGACTAAATATACAACGCTGATGGTGGTAATAAACTCGCTAACCTCTTTTTTTTTACTCTTCTAACACATCAAAAAATCCACTTATTCCTGAGGGACTGATTATGCAGGGGGGCTTCAGTGTGGAGGTTGGGCCGCTGCCGTAGAGCTAGCTATGTGTCCTCCTGGTCGCAAGTACCATAAATAATCGTTGTTAGATTATGACGGAGATGCTCCGGTTGATTTTGTCTTGGTCTAGGTAAATCCTAACGGTCGTGCCCGACGCGCATTTTTTTTTAAATGCTCCAGGAATAAGCGTGGCAAAGTACATTTGGGACAATGGTATTTGTTGACCTTGGCGTTGTGAGCTTTGCTCCCGCGTGCTTTTTTTTAATTGAAAAACCACCACCAACGAGAGAATCTCCATCGAAAACGTTGGAACGAGGCTATCAAATATGAAGGGAGGTGAAAATCGAATTGAGGGCACAACGAAAGGTCTATCCGAGTCACGAGAGGACAGGAAGGCACGCATCTACTCAAATTGTCCCTGTTAAATAACTCATGCACGTACCCTTGCGGGGCCTAGAGCTAAAGTCTCCCTATCTCAAGGGAGAGCATTTCTTATTATTTGGTTTTGCTTTCTGGGTTCTTCCATTTATGGCCCCGTCACATGTATATTGTATACTTAGCCCAGTCCCTAGTCATTTTGCGTATAGCGGCTTTTGACCAGGTTTAAGTTTGTGTTCACTTGATGTATCTTGGTTCCGCTGGTGAAATTTTATCAGGGACGTCCAACCCGCGGACCAATGCTTACTCGGATTTTATTTTTACGTGGTATTTTTAGGTATATTTTCATTTACTTTGAAACCCAGAAATTGAGAATATCATAAAAGAAGGCAATCACCAAAATCACATCGATTTTATTTTGTATGTCTAATTGAATTTTTTTACCTTTTGTAATTATATGTATCTTTGAACTTTTTAAAATTTATATGTACCTCTGTGGCTCGGTGAATATATTTAAATTACTAATTTGGCCCGTTGGGACAAAAGGTTGGACAACCCTGGTCTAGGTCGTCCGGTGACGAGCAGGTTGCAGGGTTTCCACTCGCTTTTTTTCTGATCAATGTTTTTTTTCGTCTTTTCAGTCAAGATCGGAGTTTTCTACGTCATCTTTTACTTGTTCCTGGCCGGTTTCTTCGCTGCCATGATGACTGTTCTCTACCAGACCCTGGACACGGAAAACAAACCCACTTACACACCAGGAGATGGTGGCTCCATGCTGATCAATCCCGGTGGGTATCTTTGTATTTGGTGGTACTGAGGCTCCGGGATTGAGTTGGGACATGAACGCCACTGTAAGCCGCCTGTTCCTACTCGGTGTTATTTGTACCAGTTCCTGGATGTGATGCCACCCGCCAGTATCGGTTTGTAGGGCTGAGTAGTTTTATTAATGCATCGATTGACTGTTATTGTTTCCTAAATATTCTTAGTGGGCAAGTTTTAATTTTGCTTTGAACGGTCACCTGTGCAGGATAGGAATCTCGAGCTACTTTATTTTCTATTTCTCTTAAAGCCTTGACTGAGAACAAGGTTCGGTGATCTCCTATTGCGTCTATTTCCGGGGGTATTGGAGAAGCAGAAATGGAGGCTGAGGTTGTCACCTGGTTCGATCGATGTATTAGGTTGTCAAGAAATTAGTCTTCTTAGACATGTAAAATAATGCTCCTTAGAAAGTTGTTTAAGTTGCTGCAAAGCCATTTAAATATAACTAATCATGGCTAGGAAAAGTCCACAGAAATGGTGTTTGAGTGCCACAGGAATTGAGGGACAACGCTTACGTGTGAATATTGGCTTCATCTTTGTCTCGAAAAGGCTGAGAGCCATTTGTGGACAGGATTGTTACGGGAAATGAAAACTCTGTTCTTTACTGCAATGCTCAGTGCAAAACCCCCATTTCTAGACGCGGTCTCCCAACAGCAGATTTGTATTCTGTGAGTTGTGTAAGGCGTTCCTGCAGACCTGCATATATGTTTACTAATTGCAACGTTTGAATGAAGCTCTTGAACAAAAATGTTCTTCACTCTTCATCTCAAAGGGCCTCTTCCTCCTTCTTGACAATGCACGCCCACACGTTCTTCCTCACCTTCTATATTCACCGCCCTTTGAACTATCTGAATATTTTGTCGAAACCGAATGAATTCTTCAAGAAAAGTAGACAACTGCTGAGTTAAACGATGGGAGAGCATTACCAATAATGTATGGAACTTTGTTAAATGTTTTATTTTTGTATATTAAAAATGCTTTTACTTTAAAAAAAAACAAATCTTGACAACCTAATAGTAAGTCTCCATTTGAGATGGAGAATATTACAAGTCTCATGGGCATTTTGGTGGCAGGAGTTTGCAATAGTTGGGGAGAATTCTCGTTCCCACATATGACTGGTTTCTTCTCTATGAGAAGGGTTTGCTCTTGTGCCCCTTGCTTTCACTCCAACCTACGTGCACTCCCGTCGTGTCGCCTTCAGCACTTGACTGTGGCGATAGGGCTACTTTTTACCGTTCCTGTGTTCGTTTTAAGCTCGCCTAAGGATGTCAGTTCTACCTACGCCTTCGCAGCCGAGCGTGAATTGAGAAAGGTAGATTTGAGCCACTACAATGGTGTATTTGGCAACCGGTGCCTTCCCTATATCCCCTGTAGAGAGCCTCCTTGGCGATCTTGGGAAGATCCCGCTAGCTTTACGGCATAGTAGATCTTGTGCTCGCACCCGCGAGCCCACGTCTCTCTCGGTCGCTAATGGCTCATTTAAACCTCTCTCGATCGCCCTACGTCGCCGTGAGGGGGTCAATCAAACTGAGCCTTTTTCGGTTTAGAGCAAGGATAGTCTTTTGAGAGCTTGACGTAGTTTTCTGGCCCGTGGCACCGGAGGTTGTGCCCTTGATACCACCACCTTTGAACATTTGTCGCCACCCCTTTTCTCCCAAAGCTCCGAGACTACTGCATTCGAACTTCTTGGAGCATACCCCGTTTTACGCATGCGTACAGGGATTAATCAAAATCCATAGAGGGGGCTATGCTTCCTTGCCCTCGCTTCTCCCGCTTTTTCGAAACCAATGGGGCTCTTCCAGGCGCCTCACTTGACTTCATGACCGAGCTGGTTGCAATACACCGCTCTTACGAGAGATTACGCACCGTGCTCGGGTTGTATAGCTGATTGTGATTTATAGCGACTCACAGCGCAATTATGGTCCATTCTCAGTCCTTGTTTTCAGTATCCGTGATGCCACGGCTGCCATGGCCTGAGAGAATGCCGAGACCGTCTTCTGCTGGGCTTGTGGACACTTAGGGATAACGGGAAATGAGGTCGCCATAGACTCTGCAAGGACGGCGACCAGAACAGCGTTTCACGTTTCCTCACACCGACTACATACCAGGAATCAGGTCGGCTTCGAGCTCCATGGCAAAGAAGATGGGAGACGGCCGATGGAAAATTAAAGTTGTCATCGCGCCGCGACTTTTCCCGTGGTCCTAGCCTACCCATTAATGCCGCGTCTGCTTCCGGTCCTTTTGTCATCTCCGAATCCTATACTATACTCAGGGGGCGCAGCGCCATTTGATGGAGGGCTCCCCCGAACTTTACTCCCGCGCTCTGTGAGGGCTAACAGCCCTGAAAGGCGCATTATAAATACTTATTATTATTATTACTGTGACGACTGCTTGCTCACAAAAACTGTCTGGCACATTCTCGTTGAATGATGTCGTCTGCGGGAGCGCGCGCGTTGTCTCGAGACCGGGGCGAGTAAGGTCGCTACCGCTCGTTCCTTGTTCTCGGGACGGTTAGATTTCTTCTAGGAAGTGCTCCTCCTCTGTTGTATTTAGTTTTTTTTTCGTTGAGCTAATGTCTGTGCCCATGACAGAATAGGCATCCTTTTGGTACCTGACGGTGCATTCCACTTTGCTTATTGTTTTTTGTTTTGTTTTTGTTTTAAGGTCATTGTTTATTTTTAATGTGGCCTATTTGTAGGCTAACAAAATAATATAATTCTTAATTTCGGCGGGTAAGCCTTTGCTGGTAGTCGTCAAAAGAGACTGACACTTGAGTTGAGGTGATTCTTTTGTTTGTCTCGAGCTACAGCACACACCAGAATTAACACCTTTTTTTTCACGGGCGACGAAGTTAAGCCACAAAATTAGGCTCGACTGCCGTGGGTATTTTGTAAAGCCTGTGGTTCGGCTATCACGTTAAACTGAAGATTTTCCAGCTGAGATTGCATTAGACGGGGGCGAATCCGTGGCAAAACTCAAGATACTCCCTTTTCCTATCTCAATTCTGACGGATTTGCATCTTCTTTATTTTAATTCCTCCCCTTTATTCGCAGATTATCATTTCCATTTTTACCTTTGTACTTCTGCCACCATCCACGGCTCTACCCCGACCTGGACTTAATCCTAAACGGGGTTCGTCTGGAAGTGGTGGATTCGCACCGTGTCCTTGTTGTTTTTGACCCGCGATATGGAGATTGTTCGTTCCCTTACGTTCAGCACTGGGAGTCCTGATAGGGCTTATTGCCTTGCTTCTCTACCGATCCTCGTTCGTTCGAAGCTTGATTTTGGATCCGAGTTTTACGCATCCGCGGCTGATCATTTATTAGGGACGGTGGATGGGATCAACCACAGTTCTCCGTCTGGTGACCTGTGCCTTCCGCACGTCCCCTATTGTGAGCTTTCTTTTCTATCGCAGCGAGATGCGATTGTACTCGCTGGCACCGCGTCTTCCTCAGTCGCGAGTGGCTTTCATCGCATCCGTGGCCGATGTGCCCATGCCGCAGAGACACTCCAGTCATACCCTAAGACCCAAGTTCTTTGGGTTTAAGGCTAGGAAACTCCTTCGAGAGCTCTGTATTTCTCTCGGGCCTGTGGCGCCTCTGCTTCTGCCTAGGGCCCCACGCTGGAGGGTACAACCTTTGACTATTTGTCGTCACACTTATGCTCCCATAGCTTCTACAACACCGCGAGTATTGCGTTCGGCCTATTTCAGGAAATGACTGAATTCTCTATCTCAGTCGAGGAGTTTAGGTCGGTAGATGAGGCCGTTGAGTTCTTCTCCGGCAACCTCATCGCCGTGGGCCTGACTACTATTCCTAGGACGTCTGGCCGTTTTGCACGCCGACCACTCCCATGGTGGTCGGCCGAGTGTGAGACGGCCCTCAAACAGAAGCGTTATGCCTACATGCGCTATAAGCGCCGCCCGAACGATTTCACTGTCGCTGAATTTCGTCGGGCTAGGGCTAGGTTCCGGTATATTTCGAAGCACGCCCGCCGCTCTTCTTGGCGGGCATACGTGTCTTCACTTAACGGGAAGACCCCTTTAGCTGAGGTGTGGAAGCGAGTCAAAAGGATTCGGGGCAAGTTCTCGCAGGACCCCCCTCCTGTTCTCCAGGAGAATGGGACCGCAATCTCGGACCCCGCGTCCGTGGCGGAATCCTTAGCGACCGCTTTTTCCGCATTCTCTAGCCGTGATGCTGCTCCGCCAGCATTCAATGCACGTCGTGATGTCGCGGAAGGCCGCCGGCTGGACTTTACCTCCAGAGGCGGAGAACCCTTCAACGACAAGTTTACTGTGAGTGAGTTGCGTTCCGCTCTCGCTTCGTGCGCGGACACCGCCCATGGTCCGGACGATGTCCCGTACGCCATGCTTCGACACCTGGGTGAGCGAGGCATGGCCTTTCTGTTAGATTTGTTTAACAGGATCTGGGTGGAGGGTCTTCTCCCAGACAGACTCCTGGCGAATTGCTACTGTGCTCGCCTTTCGCAAACCGGGGAGAGATCACTCTACTCCGACCGGTTTCCGTCCAATCTCTCTAACCTCTTGCGTGTGCAAGTTGATGGAGAAATTGGTAAATGTTAGATTAGCCTATTTCCTGGACAGCGGAGGCCATCTGTCTTCTGCACAGTGCGGCTTCCGTAAGTTCCACTCCACGTCGGATGCTCTGCTTGGACTGGAAAATGCCGTCTGCGAGGCTTTCCTTCGTAGACAGCACTACGCCACGGTGTTTTTTGATCTGGAGAAGGCCTATGATACCGCATGGCGATACGGTATCATGGAGACTCTCCACACGATGGGGGCGAGGGGACGCCTCCCAATGTTTATATCTGAATTTTTGCGAGATCGTCGATTCCGCGTACGGGTGGGGGGAGCCCTCTCTGCCCCAAAGGAGCAGGAAGAGGGTGTCCCGCAGGGAAGTGTCCTCAGTGTCACACTCTTTGCCCTGAGCATCAACGGCATCACCTCGGTTCTGCCAGAAGATGTTCTCGCTACGCTCTACGTGGACGACCTTTCGATCTCTTTTGGCGCGGCCCAGATGCCAACTCTGGAGCGTCGACTCCAACAGGCATTGAACCGCGTCTCTCGCTATGCCGAAGCGCACAGGTTTCGGTTTTCTTTGGCCAAGACTAAGGTGGTGCACTTCTACCGCCATCCACGGCTTCACCCCGACCCAGATTTGTTTCTTAATGGGGTGCGCCTGGATGTGGTTGAGTCGCACCGTTTCCTTGGTCTTGTATTCGACCGACGCCTCACCTGGGAGGCTCATATTCGCAGCCTTAGGGTCTCTTGTACCCGCGCCATGGACATTCTCCGTTCCGTGACATTCAGCGCTTGGGGCGCTGATAGGGCTACCGCCTTACTTTTTTATCGATCATTTGTTCGCTCGAAGCTCGACTACGGATGCGAGTTTTATGCATCCGCAGCCGAGCGTTTATTGCGGAAGGTGGATTCAATCCACCACACCGGCCTTCGCCTTGCGACCGGTGCCTTCCGCACTTCCCCCATTGAGAGCTTGTTGGTCGATGCTGGGGAGATGCCACTCGCTCTGCGCCGCGTGTAGTGCATCACTCGCCTGTACGCGCGAGCCCGGCGCCTCCCTCAGTCGCCAACAGCTCTCACTGCATCCGCAGCTGATCTCGATGGTGCCTATGCCGCCGAGAGACGCCAGTCATACCCTAGTGCTCTTTGGGTTTAGGGCCAGGAAACTCCTTCGAGAGCTAGATATAGCTCTCGGGCCGGTGGCGCCCCTGGTTCTGCCCAGGACGCCACCCTGGAGGGTACCACATTTGGCTATTTGTCGCCACGCCTCTGCTCCCAAAGCTTGTACTGCGCCGGGAGTATTGCGTTCGACCTTTTTGGAGCACACATCGTGTCACGCTGGTACCGTGCCAGTGTATACGGATGGCTCCAAGTCCCAAGAGGGGGTCGGCTTCCACGCCGTATCCCCTCTGTTTGAAGTCAGCGGGGCTCTACCAGGCGCTGCGTCTGTCTTCACGGCCGAGCTGGTGGCAATACACCACTCGGTACGGGAGATTACGCGACGTGCCCGGTTCGGAGACCGGATTGTGATCTATAGCGACTCACAAAGCGCCCTGAGTGCTCTCGGGGCATTGGAATCTCCGCATCCCCTGGTTCGCGATATCCGTGACGCCACGGTTTTGGCGAGCCGGGCAGATGTCGAGATTATCTTCTGCTGGGTTCCTGGACATGTAGGAATTGCGGGGAATGAGGGCGCCAAAGAGTCCGCGAGGACTCTGTGACCGGACCAGCGTTTCGCTCTTCCTCACACCGACTACATGGCAGGAATACGGGCAGCTTTTCGGACTGCTTGGCAAAGAAGATGGGATACGGTCGAAGGGAACTTAAAGTTGCGTGCCATTGCGCCGCGACTGTTCCCATGGACCTATCCCCCAATGCCGCGGCGGCTTCAGGTTGCTTTCTGTCGTCTCCGAATCGGACACACTCGTGTGACGCATCACTATCTGATGGAGCGCTCGCCTGCGCCCTATTGCAACGACTGCGTCGTCCTCCAGACTGTTCGGCACATTCTTGTCGAATGTCCCAGTCTGGGTGATCTTCGCGCACGACACCTGTCCCGGTACCGGGATGGGCGGGGTCGCTACCGCCTGTCCCTTGTGCTCGGGACGAGTGCGTGTACTTTGACTGGTGGACTTATTGACTTTTTGGGGGAGGCCGGCCTTCTCCCTTTTATTTAACCCGATTTAATTGTTGTTGTTTTTGTAATTGTTTTGTTATTGCTTTGTTATTGTTATTGTTATTTCTTTTTATTGTTTTCTGTTTAATTTTTTAAAGTAGCCTAAAACTAGGCTGTTTGTTTACGGCAACTTATGCCTTAGTCGGCAGTCGCCAGATAGCCCCTTAATTAAAAAAAAATAATAAAAAAAAAATATTCGGAGCACATTTCGTGTCACGCTGGAACCCTGCTAGTGTACACGGATGGTTCAGTCCGAATAAGGGGTCTGCTTCCACGCCGTATCCCCTCTGTTTGAACTCAGCGAGGCTCTAACAGGCGCTGCGTCTGTCTTCACGGCTGAGCTGGTTGCAATACACCCCTTAGTACGGGAGATAACGTGTCGTGCCCTATTCTGACACGGATCATGATCTATAGCGACTCAATAGCGCCCACAGTGCTCTCTGGTCATTGTAATCTTCGCATCCCGTGTTTGGCGGTATCTGTGCCGCCACGGTTGCCCTATTTTCGCCCAAGTCGAGATTATATTCTGGGCTCCAGGACATGTTGAGATTGCTGGGAATGAGGGCACCAAAGAGTTCCCGATGACTGGGCGACCATACTAGTGTTTTGCTCTCCGTCATACTTTTCTATGGCCGGAATCAGGTCACGCCTCTTGGTTGCCTGGCAAAGATGGGTACTTAAGTTATATGCGTTCGCCGCTACCGTTTCCTTGGACCTATCCCCCAATACCTCTGCGTCTTCAGGTCGCTTTGTGTCGTCTTCGAATTGGGTGCGCTCTCAGGACGCACCGGCTTTTGGTGGAATGCTCCTCTGCACCTTACTACATCAACTGCGTTGTGCCCCAGGCTGTTCAACACATTCTTGTGTCCCAGCCTGTGGGGTCTTCGGGACGAGCGGGTTCGTCTGCACCTTACTACCTCGACTGCCTTGTGCCCCAGGCTGTTCAACACATTCTTGTTGTGTCCCAGCCTGTGGGATCTTCGGGACGAGCGGGTTCGTTACCGCTTCTCTTTTGTGCCCAGGACGACTTCCCTCCCTTTTATTTCTTTTGTTGTTGGGCGTATGCATACGCCGGCCGATGTTGGATCATGCTCTATTTTTCTCCTTGGTTTTTTTTTGTTTTTGTTTGTACTCTTTTAGCATAGAAAAGTAATAAGCTAACTTTATTCTCGCGACTCGTACCCATGCATCCAGTCGCAAAGATGGATTCGTGGAGAAAAAAAATCCCTTAGTATGATTCCAACCCGTTTTTTCTATCTCATAAATGTGGTCGCAAGCTATTTGATTTAATAGGGCATTCACTGGTTCCCACCTGACTCCACCCTTTTCTATCTCCTTTTTGTATTTCACCCTCGGTCAGCCCTCTCTCTCTCTCTCTCTCTCTCAAACATTCACCAACCCGCCTTTTACACTGTCTTCCAAACCTTCTCCCCTCTCCCCTGACACACACTCTTATATTAATTATCTTTGCAAGTCTAATTCCACCCTTATGTATACCCTTACCGGCTCAGAACACTTTCAGTCACAACTACACATCATAAAGATATCTTAGCAGTCGTTTCTCGCTCTATCCACTTTTCGACACCAAACTTTGGTTGTCTATTTGTTCTGCTCTCGTTCGTGATCCTCCCATACTCCCATACACCAAAGTTGGGCACCAACATACTCGTGCAGCTTCCTGGCACATTGCATTCTCACTCACGCAATCATTCACTAGCGATCTAATCGCCTCTCTTCACTTTGCTATCATTTAAAACCTTGCAATCACAATCTGTTCCATTATGCTCGATACTTTAAACTCTGCTGCACTTGTTCAAGGGTGACACTAGTTAGACTCGCCTTCACTCCATTTTTACCCTCAAATACCATACCCTTATTCTTTTCTGCATTCACTTTATGCCCCTTTTCTCTCACACACCTAGTCAGTATCATCATCATATGCCAACATAGAACCCATCCCTCACTATTTTTCATCAATCTCGCACCCTTCATCTACACCTCATTTCGCTCAATACTCCTCCTTCCATACAGATATTAAATAGCCATGGCAAGATCGCACAACCTTGTTTTACCATCCCACCTATATCAGACCATTCACTCTGGTATGATTTACATACAACATAAACACTCCTCACACCATCCAATATTTTACCACTCATTCCATACATTCTTGGCTCCTTCTCTATATAATGCTTCTCTCTTTACCCTGACCATACTCTTATCATCCATTCAGCTGTCTCGCTACTTGATTCACACACACTACTTGCTCTAACCCAGCCCTCTTCGAACCCTCGGTTATTCTTCTTTTTACTCCCATCCTCCAATCAGAATTCTGATGAATTTTACCTACAACACCCGAGACGCATCTTCCTGTAGTTCTTTCGTTCACCTTTCTCCTCTTTTAATTTGACTCTCTCTGTTGTAGGTCGCGCTGGAGCGCCCTTCCTTGTTGTTGCTCTCTTGCTTATCTTTTTTTTGCTTGTTTCTGTTTCTTTTGTTATTACTGTTTTTTTTAATTTATCCTAGTATCAGTCTGTAGCGTGATTACGGCGACTTTTGCCCTAGTAAACAGTCGCCAGATGTGCCCCTAAAACGACTGTACTATTAGTGCATTTTTCCGGCCCTCGGGCACTCTTCCACTTCCCAGTGCTTAAAACACACCCACCAGATCCCACACAAAAACGCAATCGCCACCAGCTTTTTAGCATCTCAGCCACTATATCATCTACTCCAGCTGCCCCTCCGATTTTTCGGACCTTTCACAGCACTACCAACTGCTTCTCTTACACATCCCGATACAGCAGCACCCGAGGATGGCCGACAGACTCTTGCGGGAGAATAAGGGTTGAATTTTCCCGCAATGTTGGCATGTTCCCCTTACCCTCCAAGATGTAGGGGGGCATGTTTGAGAGCGGAGCCCCCCTTCCCAAAAAGGAAAAAAATTCCCCCCTTCCGCACATTCATTCTTGGGATTATTCTCCTCTAACTTTCTACCATGTCCCTCCCCCTCCCTCCTCTTCCTTCGAGGTTGGCCTTCTATCGCCTTCCCCCCGCGCTGGTTGGGGGTTTCAGAATCGATTCCCGGCAGGTTTCGTTTCCGCACTGCGTCCCTGGCCGCCGTCTAGGGGTGATGTGGTGGGTGGGGGCTCCTGTCGCACCCCCCTCCCCCTCAGCGTCGGGCGCCGGCGGGATTCTCGTCGCTCCTTCAGCCCTCTGTACCCGCGCATCGATTTATGGGTGGGGTTTGGTGTTCTATCCGGGATGCCTGCCCTTGAGGTCTAGCTTCACTTGGAGAAGGCGTTTAGTTCGGGCAGAAAGCAGCGGGTGGGGGCATTGGTACACCCTTGAGTGCTGGTTGGGTATGGTGCGGCGTCGGTTGTATCGCTTGAACCCGGGAACGGATCCTAAAGTTTCAGGAAAGAATGGAGAGGGGTGTTACCCCCCCCCCCTCCTTGATAGGAGTGCTGGAAAATCGTGGAGGGTTGTGAGGGCTTTGTATCCTCCTTCGATTTTCCTTGGCTCTCCTTCCTGAAAAGACGGATGTTCTAGTTTTCCTGCAAAGGGGGCGCCATTGCTTCCAGACTCCACCCCCTGAATGCCGTCATTGCCAAGTGGGGGCCAGGGCCTAGCCAGTTGCGTGCCCTCCTGCCCCACACGCCATGGGGTTGTGACCCCCTTAGCTCAACTTTGAGTTAGCTCACGAACATATTCTCAAAATTTATTCGATGATCCCTCGTTGGTTTTTGATTATTTAATCTTCAAACTCCCCGCAGGGGGTTACCCTGTGTAGCCTGTCATACTTGGTACCTGGACGAGTTGCACATTCTTCCGGCGTGAGTGCCAATATGGAAAGGCCCTGTCACTGGGTTGACTTGAACACTGATGGGGCCTGTACGGGAAATGCTGGGCCGTCGGCTCTGATCACCTTCCTCCACTGCACTTATAAGTGGCTACACCAACACCATCCTTTATGGTAAAACGTCCAGGACAATTTCGCTTAAATGGTGGGTCGGGTTGGCAAAGCACATCAACGCTGGACCAAGAGCGATTATGTGTAAATGATCATATTCTTAAATTTTTGATCCTATGGAGACTCTCTTAACCTCCCCACTCATAAGTCATAGTATCTACTTTCCTTGAGGCCCCCTTTTTTATCGTGACAATAGAAAGCCATAAGTGGGCGACCGCCGGCGCATGGAAATCCGCCTCCAAGCGTGGCTTCCTCTCAAGGTGTCCCGGAGGATGAGGAAAATCAAGGTACCCGTGCGACCGATGGAGGGGCTCCCCTCTCACCATCGCTATGCTGCAAAGGAGTTTCCTCATTGCCATCTTTGGAGCCGCTCTCTGGCAGCTACACATCCGAAAAGAAGATGCCCCCCCCCCCTCTGCTTTATCAGGGGTCCCTCCAACATCTACCGGAGAGGAAGTTTACTACTCTCCCCCTTCTGTGGAGTTGCCCATGATGGACGACTCGATCTTACGACAAATTTCAGTCTACTCTATTCTATCACAGGGGATGCCAAGAAAGAAGGCAGGCGGCCTAAAATCGACCGCTCGCTGTGGGGGCGACCTTATAGGGTCAAGGTAAAGCGGGACCCGTCGGGCCGTGCCCCCTGCAATCATGCGTCATGACATTGGGGGAGTCGGCCTGACTGCCTCGCTCTCTTCCCCGATGGAGGTTGGTTCGCCGGCCAGATACTTGACTATGACGGAAGATAGCTTGAATGGGATCTGTGATTCCTTGAGGGGGAGGGAGTGGCCACAAGGAGCGCCCCCCCCCTCCCTGAGATGGACATGATCCCGGAGGTGACCCATCCCGAGATAGCAAGATCTTCCATGTGGTCGAACCCGGGTTCAGTGCCAAACATCGAATCTTAGTTCCGCCCCTGAGCAAGCTTCTTGCCCCGGCTGGTGCCCCTCTGACAGCCAAGACCTCTCACGAAGAAGGATCTTCCTGAGGCCGGTCCATCCGGTAAGGCGCTCCTTTCGGCGGTGGAGAGAAGCGGATTCATTCCCCACCCTCCTGTCACAAAGAGAAAAGAAGCAAGGAGAGTACAAATGGTTCCTCTTACTTGGCGGGTGTTCCGGGAAGGGAAGGATCCGCTGCCGTTTTGGCAAGCGACCAGGGTAAGATCGGCACGTCCGGCCCGAGGTGCCCTTCCCCGAGTGCGGGATTCCAGATAAAGACCAAAGTCGCAAGTGTGCTGAGCAGAGCCTCGATTACGTCAGGGCCCCTCACCGAGAGACTACCTTTCGATTTTAAGCTCGCTGGGTGTTCAAACGCATTCTGGTTATTCGCTCCACTGATGGCAACATGATCCATCAGAGGAGAGCTCTAGCTAATGTGATTGGTAGAGAGCAGGAGGTGACCCGTTTTTCGGACGGGAGCCTTTTGGAGAATTCGTCGAATCTCTCCGAGGCGGCCATGGTTAGCGCCCCTCGAACACTTGATGACGCAACGGTGAGTGTGACGCTGCACTCTACCATGAATTTCGTGAAAGGAGTGGTTTGTGCAAGGAAACTCGTGGTTTACTCCATAGATATCACCTTAGAGCTGGCCGACCATGGAAGGGTCAAGGTCGAACGTTTGATTAGAAAACAGGGAGGGTCCTCGAGCCCCACCCCTACACACTTCGTTACGTTCGATCGTGACACTGCCTGAGTCGGTGGGTACCAGTTGGTATCGCTACCGTGTGAAAGCATTCGAGCCACTGCCGCAGAGGTGCTACTACAGCCATCGCTTCGCCCACATGAATCACTCCTGTAGACGTGCAAACTCAGGGTTACCCGAAGTCTGTGTAAGTTGTTCCAAGACCGCACACGAAAAGTCCAAATCGTCTTCGTCAAGTGTGTCAATTGCGGAGGGCCGCACCCCGCTTCGAAGCAATTTGATGCGCATGTCTTTGATAAGGAAATCCTGGCCGTTCAGGTCCAGGGTCGTCTCTCATTTCGCGAGGCTAAGGACTTAGTCTTGGCGCGCCCGGCTCTGTTTTGGACGTCTTATGCCTCAATGTTAAGAGAGACCCTCTGCTCATGGCCCCTCCAGGTCTACAAGCACGGTAGTTTCCGCGCCCATTCGGAACCATTCTGCGGGTTCTACCCACTCCTGGAGCTCCCCTGACATAGCTGGCGGCACAAAGTGTTCACACCCAGCCGTGCAGCACCAAAAGGAGCTTTGGCTCGGGGACGTTGAATACTCCCCGCCTAAGGTTTCGAGGCGGAGGGATGAAGAGACTCACATGCCGAGCCCAACCTTCCCCGATAAGTGCTCAAAGGCGACTTCTACCGGGGTTCTTTCTCTGAAAGCTTACGGCCATTCCCGTGAGGATCTTCTCTTCCAAGAGTGTCCCCGCATCTCCTCCGAGCAAGGCCTGGAGGTCGCATTCCGATTTAACGCGGATTTCGGGCCAACTTGGAGGAGCTGTGAAGGCTCGTCTCCGCCCCTTCCCTGTTAGCTTTCTTTTTGCAGGAGACGATGCTGGGCGCGTGCCTACAGCTCAACCTCCCGGGGTATAAGTATTGCGCGACCGCAACACCACGTGATGGGGGCCGAGCAGGAGGATGCGCTATTTCAGAATGGCATGATGTCTCCATTCTTGTTTGATTTAAATACCTTCTTTCAGGCAGTAGGAGTGCAGCTGCACCTGGATAGGGGGTATACTGTACATTCCACCGTTAGCCGACTTCGATGCGGGGAACATCCGCCGCACCGCGGCACAGTTGCCGAGGCCCTTCCTTCTGCTTGGGGATTTGAACGATAGACACCCCCTCTGGGGAAACTACTCTATTAATTCCAGGGGTCTAAGTCCTTGACGACCTAGAGATAGGTGTCCTAACTGTCGATGAGTTTACGCATCTCTTCCCGATCCCGCGTCATTTACTCATCTTGATCTATCTCTGTGCTCTCCGGATGCACAAGCTGATTTTGGCTGTGGAGTAGTCAATGACCTACTGGTTAGTGATCACTTTCCCATTCAAATATCATTTTCTGGGCCGCTTCTACCTGAGAGACCCACTGCGCGGCCAGCGCGGTGGTCCGCATTTTAGTCGGAGTTTAGGTCGGTGGATGGGGCCGTAGATTTCTCTGGTAACCATTCCTAGAACGTCTGGCCGTTTTGCACGCTGACCGCTTCCATGGTGGTCAGCTGAATGTGTAACGGCCCTCACACATAAGCGTTATGTCGACATGCTTTATAAGCGCTGCCTGAACGATTTCACTCGGTGAATTTCTTCGAGCTAGAGCTCAGTACCCCACTCATATTCTCCAGGAGAATGGGACCGCAATCTCAAACTCCGCGTCCGTGGCGTACTCTTTCGGAACCACCTCTGCATTCTCTAGCCGTGATTCTGCTCCGCCAGTATTTGGTCCTCGTCGTGATGTGGCGGAAGTCCGCCGACTGGACGTTATCTCCAGAGGCGGAGAACCCTTCAACGAAAAGTTTACTTTGAGTGAGTTGCGATCCTCCCAGATTCCTGGCGAATCGCTACCGTGCTCGCTTTTTGCAAACCCGGGAGAGATCACTTTATTTACCCCAGCCGATTTTCGCCCAATCTCTCTAACCTCCTTTGAAATGAAATGAAAGGGAAAGTGTGAGAAAAAGTTTTAGATCCCCGTGCCCCTCCATCCCCGACCAGTCCCTCCCGGAGTAGGGACCCGGTTCCCCCGAGTTTCCCCGGCGCCCTCCTCCTTCTGGGCCCGTAAGGGGCGCGGCGATTTGCCATCCTGGCCGCCGTGCTGACGGGATCCAGCGCCCCGTCCGGCCCCAGCTTAGCCTCTCTTCCTTCCTTCAGATAGCCTGTATTTCTCCCCTACCTCGTCGCTTTTCATACAACCTCTCCCACAACTTTCTCTGGTCAGCCTCTAATTTCACAGGGTAGATGCTGACCTTCTTCTCGGCCAACCGTCCTAGATCGGAGCTGAGGAGGGAGGGGACAATGTTCCCTAACCCCTGAGCTCCGGTCTGGGGTGGTTGGTTTGTAACAACCTGCTTCATCCCCACCCATACCTTCCTCACATCCCTTTTCCTCTCGTCTTCAAAATCTATCTTTTTTACGCCGTGTCTAAGGTGGAGCCGCCAGGCGGGAGGGGTGGTCCCAAATGGCGGCGCTTGGCTCTGCCAGGCCTGTAAGCACCTCTTGCAGTGCGAGCAACTGCAAGAGGTGATGAGCTATTGCGTCCCGTATAAAAAAGAGGGTCACCATGCCCATGTATGTACAACAAAAACCCTCAACTTCCCCTGAAACAGCGACAGAGCCGCCCTCGGGCAGCTCCAGCAAAAAAATGGAGGTCCCCCCATCTGTGCTTGCGCAGGGGACCCTCCATATTTCTCTAACCGGAGAGGAGGCTTACTCCTCTCCTTCGCCTACGAGTGCAGGGAAGTCCCCCTCACCCCCTTCTCTAGAGGTGCTTTCGGGCGCCTCCCTTTTTCCAGCGGCAGTCCCCTCTTTTCTTTCCATGGGGACTGCCAAGAAAGCCAGCAGGCAGCCCTTAGCCAGCCGCTCCCCATCGAAGCGTCTCGGTAGGGCAAACCCCCTTAGGGGGGAGAGGGAAGCCAGGCCCCTTCGGTCGCTTCCCTCAAAGGACCTGCTGGCAAGGATATTGAACGTTGCAGGGGTTAAGGCCTGTGCCTCCCCACAAAAGACTAGTGACAATACTGCCAACGGGACCTGCGATGCCTTGGGAGGGGATGGCCAACTGGATGCCCCTCCTGTGACACACATGGTCCTTGAGGAGCCCCAGCCTCAGACGGTAGGGCCTTCCATGGGGGGGGGAATCAGGCTCGGCGCCAAGCACTGAACCCGAATCCGCCCCTATGCAAGGTCCTCCTCAAACGGCTGAGGGCTGCGAGGCAGTACAAGTAGGGGAGGGATCTCCTCCGACAGGTGCCCCTACGACTACCAGGACCTTCTCGATTTCGGAGAGGGACCTTGCTGAGGCCGGTCCATCTGGCGTGGGGGCTTCTGCCGGCGGAGGTGAGAAGCAGGTTCATTCTCCGCCCTCCTCTCCTAAAAAGAAGAATAAAAAGACAAGAAAGACAAAGAAGACTCGGGGCTCCTCTCCATCCGCGGGGGCTGCGGGGACGGATGGGTCTGCTGCCACTTTGGTAGGTGACCAAGCCAAGATCGGCACATCCGGCCCCTCTACCCCCCCGTGTGCGGAGCCCCTGACTAAGACTAAGACCAAGAGTGCACTGGGCGGAGCCTCGATGACATCGGGGCCCCTCATTCAGAGGTTACCTGGCGTTTTCGAGCCCGCTGGCTTCAAGCGCTTCCTCGTTATTCGCTCCACGGATGGCAGCATGTTGTCCAAGGGCAACATGATCCATCAGAGGACAAGATTAGCTAGTGCAATTGGTAGAGAGCCGAAGGTGACCCGTTTCTCGGACGGGAGCCTTCTGGCGAATGCAGCGGATCCCTCCGAGGCGGCCAAGATAAGTGCTCTTCGGATACTTGATTGCACCCCGGTGAATGTGACGCCGCACTCTACCATGAACTTTGTGAAAGGAGTAGTTTATGCGAGGGAACTCGTTGACTACTCCATTGAGGACATCACCCTAGAGCTGGCCGACCATGCGGCGGTCAAGGTAGAACGTGTGATGAGAAAACAGGGAGGGGCCTGGAGACCCACCCCTACACTCTTCGTCACGTTCGACTGTGACAAGCTCCCTGAGTCGGTGCGTGCCGGTTGGTACCGCTACCGCGTGAAGGCATTCGTGCCACTTCCGCGGCGGTGCTATTACTGTCACCGCTTCGGCCATACGAATCGCTCATGTAGACGTGCAAAGTCGGGGTCACCCGAAGTATGTGTAAATTGCTCCAAGGTCGCACACGATAAGTCCAAATCGTGTGTGGCCAAGTGTGTCAATTGCGGATAGCCGCACCCCGCTTCTTCGAAGCTATGTGGTGCATATCTCCTTGAGAAAGAAATCCTGGCCGTTCAGGCCCAGGATCGACTCTCATTCCGCGAGGCTAAGGACTTGGTCCTGGCGCGCCCGGCTCTGCCTGGGACGTCATATGCCTCAATAGTTAGAAAGGCACCCTCTGCTCCTGGCCCATCCAGGCCAACGAGCGCGGTTGTTTCCGCGCCCATTCGGAGCCCTTTTGCGGGCTCTACTCCACCCGGGCGCTTCCCTGGTAAAGCTGGCGGGAAAAAGGGTTCACACCCTGCCCCGGCTAAAACCAGGGCTCCCCCCTCTTCCCCCAGCGTGACCGTTTCCCGTAAGGCGAAACGGCCACGCGCCTCCACAGAGTCGTTAGACTCACAGGAGGCAACACCTTTGAAGATGGTCGCTAGGCCATCTTCCAGGGTTCCTAACGCTGTCCCCCGAAAGGAGGACAGCAACAAACGAGCTTCGGCTCCTTCGCCCACGCCCCGAGGTGGAGCGAGTGGTTCGGAGACGGTGGTTCCTCGAAAAGAGGGCCCCCCGCCTCCGAAGCCGCAACGCCCGCCTAAGGTTTCGAGGCGGAGGGAAGAAAAGACTCGCATGGCGAGCCCAACCTCCCCCAATAAGTCCTTGAAGGCGACAGCGCCTCCAGCGCTTTGTCCGGCCAACAGCGCCCGGGGTTCTGCCCCCGGGAAGCGTACGGCCATTCCCGTGAGGGTCTTCAGTTCGAGGAGGGCCCCCGCGTCTCCGAGCTAGGCCTGGAGGGCATATTCGTTCAATGGAATTGCCGTCGACTCCGGGCCAATTGGGAGGAGCTGCGGAGGCTCGTCTCGTCCCGTTCCCCGTTAGCTATCTTTTTGCAGGAGACCATGCTAGGCGCGTGCCCCCTGCCTGCCCTCCCGGGGTATAAGGGTCTTGCGACCCCACCACCGCGGGATGGCCGGGCTGGGGGATGCGTGGTTTACACCCGGCATGATGTCTCCGTTCTTCCTTTCTCTTTAGATACCTCCTTTCAGGCAGTGGCTGTGCAGCTGCACCTGGATAGGAGGTATACTATCATTTCTGCGTACATTCCACCGTCAGCTGACTTCGACGCGGGGGACTTCCGCCGCATCGTGGCACGGTTGCCGAGACCCTATCTCTTGCTTGGAGATCTGAACGGCAGGCATCCTCTCTGAGGAGATTACTCCATAAATCCCAGGGGACAAATCCTTGCCGATCTGATCGAAGAGCTTGAGATGGGTGTCCTAAACGTGGATGAGTTTACGCATCACTGTCCGAGAACCGCTTCATTTTCTTGCCTTCACCTATCTTTGTGCTCTTCGGATGCACAGCCTGATTTTGATTGGGGGGTGGTCGATGACCTCAATGGTAGTGATAACTTTCCCATTCAAATATCATTTTCAGGGAAACTGCCGCCTGAGAGACCACCTCGGTGGTGCTTGGCGCGGGCGCGGTGGCCTGCATTTCAGGAAATGACTGAATTCTCTCTCAGTCGAGGAGTTTAGGTCGGTAGATGAGGCCGTTGAGTTCTTCTCCGGCAACCTCATCGCTGTGGGCCTGACTACTATTCCTAGGACGTCTGGCCGTTTTGCACGCCGACCACTCCCATGGTGGTCGGCCGAGTGTGAGACGGCCCTCAAACAGAAGCGTTATGCCTACATGCGCTATAAGCGCCGCCCGAACGATTTCACTGTCGCTGAATTTCGTCGGGCTAGGGCTAGGTTCCGGTATATGTATTTCGAAGCACGCCCGCCGCTCTTCTTGGCGGGCATACGTGTCTTCACTTAACGGGAAGACCCCTTTAGCTGAGGTGTGGAAGCGAGTCAAAAGGATTCGGGGCAAGTTCTCGTAGGACCCCCCTCCCGTTCTCCAGCAGAATGGGACCGCAATCTCGGACCCCGCGTCCGTGGCGGAATCCTTAGCGACCGCTTTTTCCGCATTCTCTAGCCTTGATGCTGCTCCGCCAGCATTCAATGCACGTCGTGATGTCGCGGAAGGCCGCCGGCTGGACTTTACCTCCAGAGGCGGAGAACCCTTCAACGACAAGTTTACTGTGAGTGAGTTGCGTTCTGCTCTCGCTTCGTGCGCGGACACCGCCCATGGTCTGGACGATGTCCCGTACGCCATGCTTCGACACCTGGGTGAGCGAGGCATGGCCTTTCTGTTAGATTTGTTCAACAGGATCTGGGTGGAAGGTCTTCTCCCAGACTCCTGGCGAATCGCTACTGTGCTCGCCTTTCGCAAACCGGGGAGAGATCACTCTACTCCGACCGGTTTCCGCCCAATCTCTCTAACCTCTTGCGTGTGCAAGTTGATGGAGAAATTGGTAAATGTTAGATTAGCCTATTTCCTGGACAGCCGAGGCCATCTGTCTTCTGCACAGTGCGGCTTCCGCAAGTTCCACTCCACGTCGGATGCTCTGCTTGGACTGGAAAATGCCGTCTGCGAGGCTTTCCTTCGTAGACAGCACTACGCCACGGTGTTTTTCGATCTGGAGAAGGCCTATGATACCGCATGGCGATACCGTATCATGGAGACTCTCCACACGATTGGGATGAGGGGACGCCTCCCAATGTTTATATCTGAATTTTTGCGAGATCGTCGATTCCGCGTACGGGTGGGGGGAGCTCTCTCCGGCCCAAAGCTGGAGGAAGAGGGTGTCCCGTAGGGAAGTGTCCTCAGTGTCGCACTCTTTGCCCTGAGCATCAACGGCGTCACCTAGGTGCTGCCGGAAGATGTTCTCGCTACGCTCTACGTGGACGACCTTTCGATCTCTTTTGGCGCGGTCCAGATGCTGACTCTGGAGCGTCGACTCCAACAGGCATTGAACCGCGTCTCTCGCTATGCCGAAGCGCACAGGTTTCGGTTTTCTTTGGCCAAGACTAAGGTGGTGCACTTCTGCCGCCATCCACGGCTTCACCCCGACCCAGATTTGTTTCTTAATGGGGTGCGCCTGGATGTGGTGGAGTCGCACCGTTTCCTTGGTCTTGTATTCGACCGACGCCTCACCTGGGAGGCTCATATTCGCAGCCTTAGGGTCTCTTGTACCCGCGCCATGGACATTCTCTGTTCCGTGACGTTCAGCGCTTGGGGCGCTGATAGGGCTACTGCCCTACTTTTTTATCGATCCTTTGTTCGTTCGAAGCTCGACTACGGATGCGAGTTTTATGCATCCGCAGCGAAGCGTTTATTGCGGAAGGTGGATTCGATCCACCACACCGGCCTTCGCCTTGCGACCGGTGCCTTCCGCACTTCCCCCATTGAAAGCCTGTTGGTAGATGCTGGGGAGATGCCACTCGCTCTGCGCCGCGTGCAGTGCATCACTCGCCTGTACGCGCGAGCCTGGCGCCTTCCTCAGTCGCCAACAGCTCTCACTGCATCCGCAGCTAATCTCGATGGTGCCTATGCTGCCGAGAGACGCCAGTCATACCCTAAGCCCAAAGGGCTTAGGACCAGGAAACTCCTTCGAGAGCTAGATATAGCTCTCGGGTCGGTGGCGCCCCTGGTTCTGCCCAGGACGCCACCCTGGAGGGTACCACATTTGGCTATTTCTCGCCACGCCTCTGCTCCCAAAGCTTGTACTCCGCCGGGAGTATTGCGTTCGACCTTTTTGGAGCACACATCGTGTCACGCTGGAACCGTGCCAGTGTATACGGATGGCTCCAAGTCCCAAGAGGGGGTCGGCTTCCACGCTGTATCCCCTCTGTTTGAAGTCAGCGGGGCTCTACCAGGCGCTGCGTCTGTCTTCACGGCCGAGGTGGTGGCAATACACCACACGGTACGGGAGATTACGCGACGTGCCCGGTTCGGAGACCGGATTGTGATCTATAGCGACTCACAAAGCGCCCTGAGTGCTCTCGGGGCATTGGAATCTCCGCATCCCCTGGTTCGCGATATCCGTGACGCCACGGTTTTGGCGACCCGGGCAGATTGTCGAGATTATCTTCTGCTGGGTTCCTGGACATGTAGGAATTGCGGGGAATGAGGGCTCTAAAGAGTACGCGAGGACTCTGCGACCGGACCAGCGTTTCGCTCTTCCTCACACCGACTACATGGCAGGAATACGGGCAGCTCTTCGGACTGCTTGGCAAAGAAGATAGGAGACGGTCGAAGGGAACTTAAAGTTTTGTGCCATTGCGCCGCGACTGTTTCCATGGACCTATCCCCCAATGCCGCGGCCGCTTCAGGTTTCTTTCTGTCTTCTCCGAATTGGACACACTCGTGTGACGCATCGCTATTTGATGGAGCGCTCGCCCGCGCCCTATTGCAACGACTGCGTCGTCCCCCAGACTGTTCGGCACATTCTTGTCGAATGTCCCAGTCTGGGTGATCTTGGCGCGCGATACCTGTCCCGGTACTGGGATGGGCGGGGTCGCTACCGCCTGTCCCTTGTACTCGGGACAGATTCGTGCACATTGACTTGTGGACTTGTTGACTTCTTGGGGGAGGCCGGCCTTCTCCCTATTATTTAAGCAAGGTTTGTTTTTTGTTTTTTTCCCTTTGGTTGCACACTCCTGCGCCGGGGGACCTCTCCCCGACGCACCAGCTTGCTTCCTTTCCCCCTTTTTGGGGTGTTTTTTTTATCTCTCTAATTTTAATTTAAAGTAGTCTAGAACTAGGCCAGCTTTAATACGGCGACTAATGCCCAAGTAGGCAGTCGCCAGATGAGCTCTTTAAAAAAAAAAAAAAAAATCCTCCTGGGCCTGAAGGCACCGGGGGAAAAGGGCTCCTTAGAGGGGGAGAGAGGGAGGGGAAGAAGAAAGAAGTAAGGGTAGGACAGACTGAAATAAAGTCAAAGGCTTGAAAGTTGACCAAGTTGCCCTGTGGACCTGCTTAAGGTGGGACGCGGACCCCGGTGTTTTTAATGTTTTCCTAGCTTTTAATTGTTACGATGCGTGTGCAGGTTGGAGAACTTGGTAAATATTAGACTAGTCTTTTTCTTGGACAGCGGAGGCCACCTGTCTTCTGCACAGTGCGGCTTCCGCAAGTTCCACTCCACGTCGGATGCTCTGCTCCGCCTGGAAAATGCTGTCTGCGAGGCCTTCCTACGCCACGGTGTTTTTCGATCTTGAGAGCGCCTATGATACCGCATGATTATACAGTATCATGGACTCTCCTCACGATGGTAGCGAGGGGACTCCTCTCGATCTTTATATCGGATTTTTTTGCGAAATCATAGATTCCGCGTACGGGTGGGGGATTTTCTCTCTTACCCAATTTAACATGAAGAGGGCGTCCCGCTGGAAGTGTCCTCAGTGTCCCATTCTTTGCTCTGAGCATCAACGGCATCACCTCGGTGTTACCGAAAAATGTTCTCGCTACGCGCTTCCTGGACGACCTTTCGATCTCCTTTGGTCCGCTCTAGAGGCCAACTTTGGAGCTTCGACTCCAACAGGCATTGAACCGTGTCTCTCGCTATGCCGAAGTGCACAGGTTTCGGTTTTCCTTGGCCAAGACTAAGGTGGTGCACTTCTGCCGCCAACCACGACTTGTTCCTAAATGGGGTTCGCCTGGAAGTGCTGGATTCGCAGTTTCCTTAGCCTTCTTTTCGACCGACTCCTCATCTTGGAGGCCCTTATTCGCACCCTTAGTCTCTTGTACCCGCGCCGTGGACGACATTCCTTGTTCCGTGACATTCAAAAGCCCGAGTCCTGCGTTTCTATCGATGCTTTGTTCATTCGAAGCTCGACTACGAATGAGTTTTTTTTTGCATCCGCAGCCGATCATGTATTGCGGAAGGTGGATTCAATCCACCACACCGGTGTCCGCCTAGTGACCTGTGCCTTCCACACATCCCCCATTGAGATCTTTCTTGTCGATGCTGGGGAGATGCCACTCTCTCTGCGCCGTGCACAGTGCATTATGCGCGAGCCCGGCGCCTCCCTCAGTCCCCAACGGCTCTCTGCATCCGCAGCCGATCTCGACTTTCCCTATGTCGCCGAGAGACTAGTCATACCCAAAGCCCAAACTAAGCTCTTTGTCTTAAGGCTAGGAAACTCCTTGTAGCTCTGGTCGGTGGCTCCTCTGGTTGTGCCTAGGATGCCACCCTGGAGGGTACAATCTTCGACTATTTGTCCCCATGGTTCTGCTCCCTAAGTTTCCACAGTGCATTCGGCATTTTTGGAGCACACTTCTTGTCACCCTGGATCCTGCCATTGTATACGGAGGGTTCCAATTCCTGGAGGGGGTCCGTTTCCACGCCGTATCCCCTATGTTCGAAGTCAGCGGGACTAGCAGGCGCTGGTCTCTCTTCAGGGCCGAGCTGGTTACAATACATCGCTCGGTACGGCACATAATTCGTCGTGCCCGGTTCGGAGACCGGATTGTGATTTATAGCGACTTTGTTTGTTTGTATTTTCTTAATTTAGCTTAGTGTTAGGCTTAAACGTGATTACTGCGAATTTTGCCATAGTAAGCAGTCGCCAGATGGCCTCTTTAACACCCCCTCTTCCCAGGGTTGGCAAAGAACCCAAAGCTTTGAAAAAGCCCAATAAAACCAGTTTTTTTTTAAACTCGGGGTTTTATTCTGGGGTTTTCAAATCTTTGTTTTTTTTTTCAAAAAACAAATGCTACAAGCATTATAATAACATAGAAAAAGAATAGCTATCTCTATTTTTATATAATATTAATAATTACATAGTTTAATAATTATATTATAGTAAGAATAGATCACATTAACAAATCACTGATCGAGAATTTTGAGTACCCATGATAGCCATATCCTGTAGAAGCAGAGATGAAATATGAGTCAGTATCAGAGAAATAAATCTTAATTTGATGCATATTTGTTG
The DNA here is from genome assembly GCA_963969495.1 of Ceratothoa steindachneri. Lineage (NCBI taxonomy): Eukaryota > Metazoa > Arthropoda > Malacostraca > Isopoda > Cymothoidae > Ceratothoa > Ceratothoa steindachneri. Next base: position 125,753,774 of record OZ018323.1, read on the forward strand.
AAATTATAACATAAATATGAATTTTTAATAAAATAATGATAAGGAACATTCAATTTCTTGAAAAAAAAGTAATTTTGAAAAAGCCCCCAAAACCCAGGTTTTTTTTTTCAAATTTCACTTGAAAAAGCCCCCCAAAAACCGGGAATAAAACGTGGCTTTTTTTTATTTGCTCACCCTGCCTCCTCCACTGATTAGCCGGCCTAACTTTACGTGATCCGCGACAGCTCCCTGCCTTCCATTTCCACCATCTCGTTACTCGCTCGCTCCTAAAACAAAAACCTGTACTACCACCCCTACCATGGCTTGGTTGCCTTTTAAGACACGTTGGCGGACGGTATGGGCATTCTAATGTACAAAATTCATTGCAAAAATAAATTGTTTTCCCAGCTATGGGTTTCCGGCCTCGCCCGCGGAAGAAGAACGTCGAATCGACCTTAATCTGGTACGAGAACAGCAACCAGGCTGATATCAAGCACTGGGTGGACGAGTTGAGCACTTTCATTCAAGGTACGTGGTCTTCTTTACTATTTGGTGTCGGGGGCACATCCTTGCCACAGTAGAAACATCATGATCAGCGCGCGGTAACACTACTAAACAACCACTCAGCCACCCTCCCCATTTTTTTTTATCAAGCGCACCTAAATGGCACTTCATACCGATGGGGGTTTATGCGCTCTAGCATCTTTTCCAATCATGGTTCATCCCTTTAGGGCCATGACCACCCCTTCCCTCCTCATACCCACTCCATTCATTCTCATCGCAATACCAAATCAAAGATGAAAACAATGCGCCAAGAGGCGGAAGGGAACTCTTATCTTGCCTTCACCCGACGGCGATGATTCCCGTTTGCTTTTTTGGTTAGTTGGTGGTTGAAAAATTATGGTAGTCTATCGATCAATTTCTCCCTTTTGCCAGTGGCTGTAAATCCTTTTTTTTTTCACTTTCTTTCCAATTCCAATTTTGGAACAAGCATCTCGTTCCCACACCGCTCGGCGAAATCGACTCCCTTGTCAGACTTATTGTACAACTTCTTTGGGGGGCTATTTTTATAGATTACGAGGGCACCGTCGATGATGGACAGCACATTCGCGAGTGCTCTTTCGAGGATTACGAGAAAGAGAAGCTCGAGGAGTTGAAAGGAGTGAAGAGGAGCACCAAAGCCTGCAAATTCGAGGACAAATGGCTCAGTGGATATTGCGACAAGGCCAAAAACTGGGGCTACGACCGGGACTCCCCTTGCATTCTCCTCAAGTTGAACAAGGTAGGTGACGTGTCTAGCTTCGGAACGCGCCCATTTACGAGCTAAGGGAGGGCACTTGCCCTCTCTTAGTAACCATTTCTTGGAAGTTGACACTAAAAGTCGCCACAGAAAAAGTATCAATTTTCCCATAGTCTGCGAAGCCCTAAGCCCCCCCCCATCCCCCCCATTTACCATTCATCATGGGACATGCACAAGGAATTCCGCCCACACACACACACACACACACACACACACACACACACAGAGCAAGACACTCAGTCTCTGGGTCCAAATCACCTGAGCGCTATTCTACGGGATATCAACATGACAGGAATACGGGCAGCTCTTCGGACTGCTTGGCAAAGAAGATGGGAGACGGTCGAAGGGAACTTAAAGTTGCGTGCCATTGCGTCGCGACTGTTCCCATGGACCTATCCCCCAATGCCGCGGCGGCTTCAGGTCGCTTTCTGTCCTCTCCGAATCGGACACACTCGTGTGACGCATCGCCATTTAGTGGAGCGCTCGCCTGCACCCTATTGTGACCACTGCGTCGTCCCCCAGACTGTTCGGCACATTCTTGTCGAATGTCCCAGTCTGGGTGATCTTAGCGCACGTTACCTGTCCCGGTACCTGAATGGGTGGGGTCGCTACCGCCTGTTCCTTGTACCCGGGACGGATTCGTGCACACCGACCTGTAGACTTTTAAGACTTTTGGGAGGCAAGCCTTCTCCCCTTTATTTAACTAGTTCGGGGTTTTTATTATTATTTTAGTAGGTCGCACGTTCCTGCGCCGACGACGGAGCTTGCCTCCTGCTTGTTGCCTTTTTCCTTTTTTTTATTTTTAGTGTTGTTTTTTTTAATCTTATTTTAAAGTAGCCTAGTACTAGGCCAGTTTTTAATACGGCGACTAATGCCCAAGTAGGCAGTCGCCAGATGAGCTCTTAAAAAAACAAACAAAAAAAAAACAACCCGGAAGAAACGTGTCTCCCACGCCCCACTCAGGTCTCCCCGACAATGCTCCGGTGTGGTAAACACCCCAAACTAAGAACACACACACCACATATGCCTAATCGTTAGACATCTCCCCTTGACACCAGGAAAACACACGGAGGGTTGCACTTCTATTTGCAATAAGCCCGACATACGTACGGTAGACAAAACTTAGATCGGTAAAGTGCTGGATCTGATGAAGAACCTCGTCGGAATTATTAGTCTGCCGGGCTAAAATCGGACCTTAGCCGGCCGAGGGCAACTTGAGTAATTGTGTCTGGGCCAGTTTCTTCATATGCCCATGACTGGTTATGGCAGAGTTCGCCAAACCTTCCGGAAGGCTTGAAGAAACGAAATGTACATATGACTGCAGAGTTTTGTTCTCTATATGATTGCCTTCGGTGTGCGGGCGGGTGTGAACCTTCAACCATGGGTTATGAGAGAGTTGGTGTCTGTAGCAGGAGGTTGGTAGTTCTCTTTCTTTGTGTCGCCCTCCCACTGGCCTCCCCTTCTCCCATGCAGTGTAGTACGCATTGGCGGATGAGAAAAGTTCCCTTGGAACCTCCACTCTATTCGCTTTGCTTCTCGCGTAGGTCTTCGCATTATCGGATCTTTTCCGGGGACATCTCGACCCACAAGGGGCCCTTGCCTACAATTAAAAAAGCGCCCCACAGTTTCTATTTATAATTTGGGTGGACCCCCCCCCCCCCCGCCCCCAAGGAGAACGTCTTGGTTCTCTTAAAGTTCAAGTTTGTCCTTTTGGCCATTCATAATTTTCTTTTACCTTTTTGTTCATTTATCCGTTTGCTTTTGTTTTTCTTTCGCTCTTTCCCCTTTTCCATGGTCTTCTTCAACGAGTAAAAATGTCCTTCGGTACTCAGTAATTGAAGGGGGCGGGGGCCCTTTGAGTTCTGCAAATATGAATGAGGGAACCTTTTCAAAAGGTGGTTTGGTTATGGGTGTTTGAGAGAGAAGAAACTGTCGTAAGAGCGTTGGGGTGTGGGAGGGGGTTTCTCCCCAGGGAGGAATACTGAGTGGAACGGATGTCACGCCACATAACCACACAATCGCTATGAGGGGGCCAATTTGTAGCCTGAAAATTGGTGTCGTTGTGCTTGGAAAAAAAAAGGCGGGAGAGGTAGCTCGGCGTTTGTGCCGTTGATGTGCACATACAAGACCGTGACGAAGCGATTACACATGGGTGGATAATTCAAGTGGAGTGATTCTTCTTCCTCTTCCAACCAGGTATTACTGACAAACTCCAGGTGGACGTGTAGCGTGGGTGAAAAGGAAAATTGCATGGAAAAGGGGAGTCTAAAAATGCTTGTGAAGTTGTGCCGGGGGGGGGGGGAGATTCATGAGCCATCTCCGAAGATAACCGATGAGCTGGTCTTTTTTTGAGTTCCTACTTCTTTTGCTCTCAAGTTCTTTCTCATACTCGACGCTCCATTATTATTTTTCAAAGTATTTAATATATCACGTGACGTGTGCAAAACTTTCAAGACGTAATGCACTTCGACGCAAGAAATGCCTCTGCCCCGATACTTAGCCCCACCATAGAAAACAATGCACACATAACCAACAAAGTATACTTTCTTCCAGCCCAAAACACAAACGATGCCTGGTTGCAAGGCTCCGTAGCAACCAGAAGTATAGTTGTGTAAACATGGACCTGACAGAGACATCTGTCACGAGGAGGAACCAGAGAGGGTTTTACACCTATTTCCAATAGGCCCAACTCGAGCACCACCCAGTTTGGTTAGTGAAGTTCATCATGACTGCAAGTCTAGGAGATGGGGCCTTAGCCGGGTGCAACATAAGTAAACATCATTTCCTTATCCTAATTGTGTGGTTGGAACACGTTAAAACCTTGGGTTAAAATTGCATGGAGAAGATTGAATAGAAGTACTTCTGGGAGTAGCTATGGGGACAGGAGTGGTTGCCTTTGGGGGGGGGGGGGCTGCCAGAGTCGCGTTGGGACCGAAGTGCTTTAAGTTGAGAATCTATTCCTGTGTGTGTGGGGGGGGGGAGTTTTCAGTTTTGATTTCTGTTGTCTGCTGGGATGGGGAGGGGATGGTCAATATTGGTTATAGGGGCTTTTTTTTGTGTGTTCTGTTACGTGGGCTGGTCTGTTTTGACTGATTTGGGAATTGGGCTCCATTGATTTATTAGTGTTCTTCGGGAGAAGTAATTTTGTTGTTTGGAGAGCTTCGTGTGTTAGAAAGAAGCTTTTTGTGCTTAAGTGATTTTATTGTTCCCGAGATTCGTTTATTTTTCTGTTCATGCCTTTAATGCATTGTGGCCACTTTCGCCTTTCGGGGAATTCATGGTTTGTATGTAATGTTTGCGGTCTTTTATTTGGTGGGCGCCTTCTGTGGTGGTTGTTCTGTTTTGAGAACAACCACCGCGCAGGGGGTGCCCAGCGTGTGGGTCTCGTCTCGCTGGAGGTGGCGGCCAGTGAGTATCCGTAAGGATAGTGCCTTTGGCACCATGGACCAACGCACCCTTTTCCTGCCAGGAATGGCATTCGAGGGAGTAAAAACCAAACGCACCAAGCAAACATGAGTCTAAAGAACCAAGAAGCCGCCCCCAGTCCCCAGCAGCCCTTAAATGGGCAGGAGGTGCTAAGAATCCCTGGGCTTGGAAACCTTAGAGTTGCCACCTTGGTTCTGTGACAGGGAGGAGTAGAGAGGTGGTAGCAATACTGGGCAGAAGAGGCGGTAGCAATGCTGGGAAGAAGAGGCTTTGACACCTGTGCCGTACAAGAGACGAAATTTAAAGGAGAGGCAGAAGAGAGATAAAAGTTCTGGTGGAGTGGAGGGAAGAAAAGGTGAATGGAGTTGGTATACTGGTGAAGGAGAAGTGGGTGGAAAATGTATGTGAAGTGGTGAGATGGAATGATAGAATGATGAAGATGGTGTGTGGAGAGGAAGTGGTACAACTCATATCAGTATATGCCCCACAACAATGAAGGAGTGAGGAAGAAAAAAACTAATTGTATGATAAATGGACAGATAAGATCAATGAAGTGGATGAGGATAACTCCCTCTTGGTGGCAGGTGATTTCAATGGACACATTGGCAGAGAGGGATATGAAAATTTAGGAGGGATATATGGTACGGGTGAGATAAATCCAAAAGGGGAGAGATTGTTACAGCTGTATCAGCAATCAAGCCTGAAAATATTAAATACTTATTTTGAAAAGGAGGAGGAACACCATCACATACAAGAGCGGAGAAATCGGGTCACAAATTGATTTGATACTGCTGAGAGGAACAGGAATAAGAGCCAAGAACTGTAAAGTAATTCCCGGAGAGGAATGTCTTGCACAACACAGGCTGTTGTGTGCTGACATTCTAGTAAAAGAAATGATGCCACCCAGACAGAGGAAAGGAGAAAGTAAGATCAAGATATGGAAATTAAAAGACCCACAGAAGAGACAGTTTCCAGCAGAGGGTGAGAGAAGGCGTAGGTGATGGAGAGTGGGAAAACATCAACTCATCAATAGTACGAGAAGCCAAGGAAGAGTGCAGAGTAACAACTGGCAGGATACAACACAGGCGAGACACTTGGTGGTGGTGCGAGGAGGCGAGGGCGACGGTGGTTGAGAAGAAGGCATTTAAGTTATGGCAGGAGCAAGGAGGAGGAAGCTAAACGGAGATGGCAGTAGCAGTGGCAAGAGCATGGACGGAGTGGAGCGAAAACATAAATAGTAGTGAAGGAAGGCAGACAATATTCAAGATAGCAAGACAAATGAAAAGGGAAAGAAAGGATGTTATTGGGTCGAAATACATCAAGGATGAAAATGGAAATGTAATAGTTAATCCTGAGGAAGTAAATGAAAGATGGAAAAGGTACTTCGACACATTAAATTTAGAAAATCTCCACGAGATAGGTGAGGAAGCAGCAGTACAAGGACCAGTTGAACAGATAAAGGAAGATGAGGTGGCAAGAGCTGTGAAGAAGATGAAGAACAATAAGGCACCGGGACCATCAGGTTTGTCAGCAGATTTGATCAAAGCAAGAGATGACATTGGTATTAAGGAGTTTACAAGGCTGTGTGAAACGGTGTTAGAAAGAGAGAAAATACCAGATGACTGGTGTTCCAGCTACACTATTCCCATATATAAAGGAAAGAGGGATTCTTTGGTTTGTGAAAAGCACAGAGGCATAAGATTACTAGAGCATGGAATGAAGGTATGGCAAAAAGTCCTTGAAGAGAGGCCGAGGCAAATAGTTAAGATAGATGAGTGCCAGTTTGGTTTTCAGCCTGGAAGGTCCACAATTGATGCCGTGTTCATTCTACGACAAGTACAGGAAAAGTTCTCTGAGAAGAAAAGTTTGTTGTACCCGATTTTCGTGGACCTAGAGAAGGTTTTTGACAGAGTTCCCAGGAAGGTTATAGCATGGGCTCTGAGGAGACAGCTGGTTCCTGAGAGACTCATAACCCAAGTGATGGCACTTTGTGAAGGGACAAATTCTAAGGTGAAGATGGGTGGTGGAGTGTTACAGCAGTTTCCCATAAATGTTGGGGTTCATGACCTACTCTTCAGACATGGCCACTTACCCAACAGCTGGAGAAACTCCTGCGCAGCAGTGATTGTAGAATGTTAAGGTATATGACACATGTCAGGTGGGAAGACAGAATATCAAATGAAAGACTGCTACAGATGGTTGGACTGGAAGATATTGTGGATGAGATGAGCAGAAAAAGATAGAGATGGTATAGCCATGTTAGAAGAAGAGAGGAGGGGCACATATTGAGGAGAGCCTTTGAGATGGAGGTGCAGGGAAGACGACCTAGAGGCAGACCGCAGAAGACCTGGAGGAAATATGTAGAGGAAGACTTGAGAAGATGCCACATCATGGAGGAGACTCATAAAACGTCCAACCCCACGAGAGGGAAAGTACCGACGTTAAACGAATATGATTTTGATAAATGGCAGGGAAGTCTGGTGCGATTAGAGCGTTAGTTGATACTAAGAGTTTGATTGTGGAATGTGAATTTGGTGTATATGAGCAAGTCTATGGTATCAAGTGAGAATGAAAAATCTCTATTGAGAGCCATGTCAATGTACAACGTGAGACGGATGCTTAGTGTACAAAAGGTAGTTGGTGAAGAACGACCGTAAGATTTATATGGTGTGAATGTTCCGAGGTGCTATGGGCATATGTGAGGAATATATGGAAATGGACTTGTGAAGAGAATGTGCTCGGGTGTGAGGGCTGGAAGACAGAAAAGGTGGTTTATGTGGATGTATGATAGGAATGTGCAAGGAGTGTTGATCCGTGGGGTTTCCGCCCAGAGACGACCCTAACTGGACTTTATGCTACAGCACACAGTACCCCCATCGCCTTGAAAGCCAACTTTGGTGTGATAAAAATGATGGGTGGACTTGTTTAACGGAGCAGAAAAGTGGAGGGGGGTAGTTTTTAGTGGCATGGAAACGCCCCAGCCCGATTGGGTGGGGAACTGCTTCATGTTTTCAAGTCGTTTTGAATGCCTAAGAATTAACGTTGGCGTTCGCTTGCAGATGATTGGTTGGGAGCCCGATTATTACCGTTCAATTGACGAGCTTCCTGAGGCGATGCCCATTCACCTGAAGAATCAAATCAAAAACGCCACCCTCTCCAATAATAACAAAGTGCCCCCGGTATGTACAAGGTGGCTTGGAGGAAAGCAGTTTCCGAGGACATGGTATCCATTGAATTCGTTCACCATATCTGCCTTACTGTTCCTCTATTTTATTCTAAATTTATTTATGCCTATGCCGTGTAGTTACTTTATTCCTCCTATTAATATTGGTCGACACTATTAATAATCTTTATCGCCTGGAGAAAGAATTCTGGCGACCCCCTCCCCCACCCCCCCTTGTGTACATGCTGGTGTTCCATTCTCTTCCTCATCCTCCCCATCCCCATTTTCTTAAGCATAAAACCATTTCCAAAGTTTGGTCAGCGTCTTTCGACGTGACTAAGATTATATTTCCCACCTACTAACACCTTTTCCATACTCTTTGAAGCGCAAAACCAATATTTTGCTTTCCAACCCAAATTGTCCCTTCCACGATGAGGTACAGACTCGTCTCATTCAGTCAGGGTTCAGTGCTGGGCAAATGAGCCAGGGATAAGCCTTTGCAAACCTCTTCTCATGCACTCTTACATTTATTACCCACCCTTCGATGTTAAACACTAAAAATACACCACCTATGCTGCCTTCCAATTATTCACACACAGACACCTATATTCCGTTCAAGTCTACATTCTCTAACCACCCTTTTTAGATTTATAGCTAACGAATTGTTCCTCAGTGTACCCCTTATTTTTACTCTTAAAATCCCTCGCAAATTTGCGGTTGTCACTTTCCTTACTTCTCTTCTTTCGATTTCAACTTAGTTTCACTTCCACACACTAAACCTTCCACCAGCATAGTCTCCCGAATCTTCCTAGCTAATTCTACGCTCAAAACCCTTAACCTTTACTATCACTTGTCCCCTCTGAAACCTACTCCAATACCAAGGTTATGGAATGGTAGGATCACATTCACGACGCAGGTTAAAACGTGTGGTGTGTGATGTTCTCCTCCCCTGTCTGATTTACCTTTAGCTCACTTGAGGTCCGCTCAGTACACTCACGCCAAAAGTTGAGTACTTGTTTCCATTTAGCTTCATTTCTTTTATTCATTTTCAGATGGTTTGGGTAAGCTGTGTAGGGGAGAACCCTGCCGATAAAGAGTACTTGCGGGTTATCGAACTCTCACCCTACAATGGTTTCCCTGCTTACTACTTCCCTTACACAAAGGTTCCGGGCTACCGCTCTCCTCTCGTGGGAGTCATGCTTGTTAAACCTGAACGTAAGTTTAATTTTTGTACTCCAAGTTTGACTTGACGTGTAAATTGCCTCTACATCTAAATCCGTTTGACCTTCTTTTTCATTCTTTGCACAGCCAACGTCCTTATCAACATAGAATGCCGTATTTGGGCCAAGAATGTTGTGTACGATCGGACTCACCGACTAGGAATGGTCCACTTCGAGCTTCTCAAAGACTAAGATCCTCTTGGATTATTTTCTGCTGGTTGACTGCTATACAAGAAGAAGCAAAAAGATCGGCCCGCATTGCAGAGCGTTGTCTCTGGAAAAAAATGAGTAATTCAAAATTGTGGACAACGGCACGATAGCTTTTATATTAGCCTCCGGAGTCTTTTCCCGTTTAGAGCTATGCAAATAAAACAACTTGGTCAACCAGTTCGAAAAGGTGATTCAGAAATTTATCAAGAGAGGTGGGAAGCCATTTTTCTTATTAATATTCCGACTAGGTTCGATGTTAATATTAGAAAAAGACTTCTCAACATTTAAAACCATAACAGTAACAAGAAAATCCCAAAAAAAAATGTAGTTCTTAGATATTGTAAGATAAAAATTTTAAGACGTTGCTATTCTATAGGTTCGCGTGAGCTCGCATTTGTACAGTGTTGTGTTTATGTTGTAAAGCGTATGTACCTCTTGCGTAGGTATGTTCGAAACGGATTTTATTGCATTTTCCGGTTTTGTAAATAGTAAAGTATATATAAATATATTTTCTGTCTTGGTGTCTTGGCACGAAGACTATTTTTTAACTGGCGTAATTTATCTGCATTATTTCGAGATATTTAATATACCCCCTCCCCTCAAAATATTTTGGCTAGAGTTAGTAAGCTCTGCACCAACTTAATTCTTTTTTCATTGTTTTCTACGTTAATTCTCTTGCAAAATAGTTAGTTTTCCCTAACTTGGTTTATTAAATAAGGCAAAAAAAAACCTTAAACATTAACGAGGAAAGTTAATTCTAGATAGCTTTTGTTCATAGAGATAGAAGAAATCTTTAAAAAATAAACTCACCCAATTTTTTTAAAGTTTGTGATTTTCCTCAAAGGGGATCTCAATAAATACTGTTGTCCGCCACCTTGGGTGTTCAATCCTGACCAGCTACCTCGATTAAGTCTGTCGGCCGGATGGTGTTTTCTCAGATATCTACCACTATATTTTGTTTGAGGGGGCCGGTTTGGAATGTAGGGTTTTCTTTTAGTTTCCGGGCGACTCAATATGTCGGTCGGTCCCAGGCTAAGAAAAAACATCAACGAGAAAGGCAAGAAGGAAGCGTGCTCTGGCGTCAGGGGTAGGCCCGCATTCCCCTGGCGCAGGAACATACGACCTACAAAAAGAAACGCACAATAAAGGTCAAATAAAGTGGAGGAGGCTCGTAAAGTCCACAAGTCTGTGTGTAGGAACTCGTTCCGAGTACAATTGACAAGCGGTAGCGATCCCGCTCGTCCCGGTACCGGAACAGATAACTTAAGAGAAGATCAACCAGACTGGAACATTCAACAAGAATGTGCCTAATAGTCTGGGTGACATAGTAGTCTTTATAGTATGGCGCAGGCGAGTGCTCCATCAAATGGCGGTCCAATTCGGAGACAACAGAAAGCAACCTGAAGCTGTCGCGGCATTGTAGAGTAGGTCCATGGGAGCAGTCGCCCCTTATGCCACGCAACTTTAAGTTCCCCCTCGACCATCTCCCATCTTCTTTGCCAAGCAGCCGGGAGAGTTTCCCTGATTCTTGCAATATAATCGGTGTGAGGAAGAGCGAAACGCTGGTCTGGTCGCCCAGCCCTCGCGGACTCTTTGGCACCCTCATTCCCGGCAATTCCTAGATGTTCAGGAACCCAGCAGAAGATAATCTCGACATCCGCCCAGCTCTCCAAAACCGTGGCGTTACGGATATCGCGAACCAGGAGATTGAGAGATTCCAATTCCCCGAGAGCACGCGGGGGCGCTTTGTAAATCGCAATCTGGTCTCCGAACCGGGCACGTCGCGTTCTCTCTCAAAGTTCTTAAAGTATGACGCGTCTCTGCTGCATAGGCTCCTTCGAGATCAGCTGCGAATGCAGCGAGAGCTGTTGGGACAGGGGGGTGCAGGGCCCCCGCATACAGGCGAATTATGCACGACGCAGAGTGTGTGGCATCTTAGTATCGACAAGTAGGCTCTCAATGGGAGAAATACGGAAGGCCCCTGTTGCCAGGAGAAAGCCGATGTGGTGGATCAAGTCCACCTTCGGCAGCCCACGCTCGTCCTCGCATGCATAAATCTCGCATCCGTAGTCGAGCTTCGAATGAACAAAGAATCGATAAATACGCAAGGCAGTAGCCCTATCAGCGCCCCAAGCCCTTAACGTCACGGAAAGAATATCCATTGCGTGGGTGCTTGAAGCCCTAAGGCTGCGAATATGAGCCTACCAGGTGAGGCGTTGGGCAAATACAACACCAAGGTAACGGTCCGAGTTGACCAATTCCAGGCACCGCATTTTTCAAAAAGTCTTGGTCTGGGTGGAGCCGTGGATTACGGCAGAGGTGTACCACCTGAGTCTTGGCCAAGGAAAAAGGATAGCGAGAGAAGCGGTTCAATGCCTGTTAGTAAGACTCCAGAGTCGGCCGCGCCAAGAGAGAGCGAAAGGTCGTCCACGGAGAGCGTAGCGAGAACATCTTACGGCAGCATCAAGATGATGCCGTTGATGCTCAGGGCAAAGAGTGTGACAGTGAGGACATTTCCCTGCGGGACACCCTCTTCCTGCTCCACTGGGCCAGAGATGGCTCCCTTCCACCCCTACGCGGAAACTACGATCTGGCAAAAATTCAGATATAAAGATTGGGAGGCGTCCCCTCGTCCCCAATGTGTGTAGAGTATGATACCATATCGCAATGTAGTATCATATACCTCCAGATCGAAAAACACCGTGGCGTAGTGCTGTCTACGAAAGAAGGCCTCGCAGACGGCATTTTCCAGTTGGAGCAGAGGATCTGATCTGGAGTTGAACTTGCTGAAGCCGCACTGTTCAGTAGAGACGACGACCTCCGCTGTCCAGAAAAAAGCCCAACTAACATTAACCAATTTCTCTATCAACTTGCATACGCAGTAGTTTAGAGAGAGATGGAAGAAACAGTCCGGGTCGAGTGATCTTCCCTATTTGCGAAAAGTAACCATAATCGCGATTCGCAACGAGTCCGGGAGGATCCCCTATACCCAGATCCTGTAGAACATCTAACATAAAGGATATGCCTCGCTCACCCAGGTATCGAAACATGGCATACGGGACCTTGTCCGGACCATGGGTGATGTCCGCGCACGAAACGAGAGTCGAACGCAACTCAAAGTTATCATTCCGTTGAAGCATTCTCCGCCTCTGGAACTAAAGTCCAGTCGGCGGCCTTCCGCGACATCACGACGCGCATTGAATGCTGGCGGAGCAGCATCCCGGCAATAGAATGCGGTCGCGAAGGATTCCGCCTCGGACGCGGGGTCCGAGATTGCGGTCCAATTCTCCTTGAGAACGTGAGGCGGGTCCTGCGAGAACTTACCCAGAGTTCTTTTGATTCGCCTCCACGCCTCTGCGAGGTGCTGTCGCCTTCGAGGACTTATCAGGTGAGGTTGGGCTCACTATGCGAGTCTTTTCATTCCTCTGCCTCTTTACCTTAGGCGAGTGGAGTGGTTTTGGAGGCGGGTGTTCCTCATTTAGATGATCTACCGCCTTTCGTCACCCAGCCTAGCACTCTGTGTAGCCGCTGGAGCCGAAATTCCTTTAGTGTTGTCCACCTTCGGGAGGCAGCTTTAGAAACCCTGGAGGATGGCTTTGAGGACTTATCAGGTGAGGTTGGGCTCACTATGCGAGTCTTTTCATTCCTCTGCCTCTTTATCTTAGGCGAGCGGAGTGGTTTCGGAGGCGGGTGTTCCTCATTTAGATGATCTACCGCCTTTCGTCACCCAGCCTAGCACTCTGTGTAGCCGCTGGAGCCGAAATTCCTTTAGTGTTGTCCACCTTCGGGAGGCAGCTTTAGAAACCCTGGAGGATGGCTTCATGACCAAACTCAGGGGTGTTGCCCCCTGTGAATCTAACGGCTCGGTGGTAGCGCGGAGCCGTTTCGCCTTATGGGAAACAGTCACACTGAAACAAAGGTAGAGGGAAGCCCTAGATTTAACCGGGGTTCGCTGTGAACCGTTTATGCAGCCAGATATCCCCGGGGAGCGCCCGGAGTGGGTAGAACCTGCAGAAAGGTTCCGCATGTGCGCCGAAATGACCATGCTCATAGACCTGGATGGCCCAGAAGCAGGATGTGTCTTTCTTAATATTGAAGCATAAGATGTCACAGGCAGCGCCAGGTGCGCCAGGACTAAGTCCTTAGCCTCGCGAAATGAGAGACGATCCTGGGCCTGAACTGTCAGGATTTCCTTCTCAAGGAGATACGCACCACATTGCTTCGAAGAAGCCGGATGTGACTCTCCGCAATTGACGCAGTTGGCCACACCCCATTTGGACTTATCGTGTGGCCTTAGAGAAACTTACACAAACTTCGGGTAATTCTGAGCTATGGCCGAAGCGGTGGCAGTAGTAGCACTTCCGTGGCAGTGGCACGAATGCCTTCACGCTGTAGCGATACCAACCAGCACACACGGACTCACGGAACCTTTCACAGTCGAACGTGACGACGAGGGTAGGGGTCGGGTCGAAGCCCCCTCCATTTTCTCACCACACGTTCGTCCTTGACCGCTACATGGCGGGCTAGCTCTAAAGTGATGTCATCTATGGAGTAGACCATGAGTTCCCTCGCATAAACCAACCCTTTCACCAAGTTCATGGTAGAGTTCGGCGTCACACTCATCGGCGTGTCATCAAGTCTCCGCCTCGGAGGGATTCAACGCATTCGCCAAAAGGCTCCCTTCCGAAAAGAAATGGGTCACCTTCGACTCTCTTCCAATCACACTAGCTAACGCTCTTCTCTGACGAATTATGTTGCCCCTAGTTAACATGCTGAAAACGCCTGATAACCTCTGAATGAGGGGCGCCGATGTAATCGAGGCTCCGCTCTGCTCACTTTTGATCTTAGTCTGGAACACCCCGCCTGGGGAAGCACCGGAGCCGGACGTGCCGATCTTAGGTTGGTCGTATACCGAAACGACAGCGGCTCCTTCCGGGAAGGGGGTGGATCCCTGAGTCTTTCTTGTCTTTTTATTTCTTTTCTTTTTAGGAGAGGAGGGTGGGGAATGACCCGCTTCTCCTCTCCGCCGGCCGGAGACCCTAGGTCAGATGGGCCGGCCTCAGCAAGATCCTTCTCTGAAATGGAGAAGGTTTTGACTGTCACAGGGGCACCATCCGGTGGAGGAGATATCTCCTCTCCTTCTAAGGCATCGGGGACCCGATCCGACTGAGGAGGACCTTGCACATGGAAAGACGGGTTTAGTGCTTGGTACCGAGCCCGAGTTCCACCCCTTAGGGACCAACTCCTTCTTAGGGTCACCCTCCATGTTCCCCCCCCCCCCACTACATCAACTCCGATCAGGGATTATTGGGTGAGAGGAAGCTGGTCGGCGTCAACCCTGTGAAATTAGAGGCCGACCAGGAAAAGATGTGGGAGAGGTTAAGGGAAAACAAGGCGGCAGCCGCACAATCTTAATGGACTCTCATTGGCAGCACTGATAAAACGGGGTCGCCCGATAAATATCACAAGGGGCGTGAGAAACACTTAATAAAAATGTGTAAAGTAAAGGATTAAAAGAAAACATCACAACACACAGACGCACTCTTAAATTACAGGCATACAGCACATCTTCTAAAAACAAGGGCGGCTGGGGCAATAAACGAATGACATGCGCCAGCCGCATGGGAGGGGGCATAACAAAAGATAAAACAATAAACCTAAAATACCACTTCGTGATAGAAATGTAAAGAGGGAGGAAGACTGTAGGGAGTTCTCTGTCAAAAGAAAGCGAAGTCGAGTAGGAAGAGGACGACGGGAGAAGGGGTATGGAAGCAAGAATTTCGAATAGAAGCAAGGCGGAGACAAACTACTAAGATGTGAGCCACAGACAGCTCCCACCGCAAATGGGTGAGTCGTGTGTGCCCAATTAGCAACCGGCAAAGAGCAACCTCCCAAGACGGACAGCGCGTTTAATAAGGGACCTCGAGGGCGGCTGAACGGGCTAGCCGATCGGCCTTCTCATTACCCCAAGACTGAGGTCCGACGTTGAGCCGTCAGTATAGATGGAACGCTGGTGCGCATGAGAACACGCATGTTCAAGAAACAGGCACTTTAATAGACTGGGGTCAGTAAACACTTTCTCGATACGCCAAAAAAGCAGTACATACCTCACGATGGCGAACGCTCCAAAACAAAGACGGCGGGAATGGGAGGGCCAACACCCCGGGAACACCCAGGGAGGCGAGATGACCCCCAGCCCGGAGCCCCAGAGGCCGGGGTAGAGATGGCCGCCGATCAAAAGATGACGAAGAGGGCGGGGCAAAGAGGCACTCATGGATTGGGGATGAAGGGTACTGCTGAACACAAAACAGATCGTAAGCCTACATGCAGCCTGTGATATCGCAAGGGAAGCACGCCACCCTCCACAAAGAGGCTAGGAATAGGAAAGGTGCGAAAGGCTCCACTACTAAGACGGGCCCCAAGCGAACGAACAGAGTCAAGTAACTTAAAGGCCGAAGCAAACACTGAGGTGTACACCTGGCAACTGTGTCCAGCCGGGATTGAACCAGTGCCGAATAAAGCGACCACAAAGTGGACCTATCACTACCCCAAGTGGTGTGAGATAAAATCCGAAGCAAATCCATAGCCTTCGAGCAGGAAGCTCTCAAGCTACGCAAATGGGGAACCCAAGTGACATTGCTATCAAGTATTAAACCACAAAACTTAAAACGGGGACATACTCAATCGCCTTGCAGTACAAGAAGATAGTAGGGGGAACAAGGACAACAGACTCCGATACAAATGCATGGCCTTCGTTTGGTGACCGAAAACGGAGACCCCTGGAGACAGCACGACCTGACACGGCATCAATTGCCAGCTGTATTCGATGGGCAACAGAAGGCAAGCGGAGTGATGAACAAAACAACGCCAAGTCATCCACGAAGAGAGAAGCCAAAACCTCTCCGGAAGATTAAACACAAGACTGTTAATGGCAACGGCGAAACATATCACACTTAAAACACATCCCTAGGTAACACCCTCCTCTTGAACCCGCAAGCCTGAGAAAGCATCCCCAATTCGGACCTTAAAATTACGAGACGATAAAAATTCTTGAATATAAACCAGTAAAAAGACCCCCATATCCCAATCATATAACTGAAATAAAACACCATATCTCCAGGTGGTATCGTCAGCCTTTTGAATTTCGAAGAACACCGCTAACACTTGATGCCTGGAAGAAAAAGCCCGTAAAAGGGAGTCTTCCAAACGGATGAGGTGGTTAAAAGTACTACAGCCGCTGTAAAAACTGCAGTGAAATGGAGAGAGGAGCAAGGCGAGGACTAGGGCGAACTTGAACTATCCTCTCGAATAACTTACTGAGGCAACTTGTAAGAGCAATCGGGTGATAGTAATTGGATTCCAAACCGTCTTTACCGGGCTTAAGAAAGTGTAGAACAACCACCACACGCCAGGAGGACGGATAGATCCCTTTGATCCAAATCAGGTTGTAAAGGTCAACCAAAAATAACTCGGAGTGGGGGATGGAGACGAAGGAGAAAGTCGTGTTGGATGCAATCATAACCGGGAGATATGGAGGCACAGTGAGACAAAGCATCCCGCAGCTCATAGACCGAAAAGAGAACATTATAAGAGTAGGTGGCGCATGTGGTAAAATCTAAAAGGCGAGACTCTATAGCGGCCTTCTGATCGAGAAACTGTCGAGGATAGCTACCAGTGCTACTCACCGAAGCAAATGGTCAGCCAGAGCTTCGCTGACCAACCGGCCATCCGACACAAGCGGGCCTTCGATATCCAGAGTAGGGATGGCATGACAAGCGTAGCGACCACGGATCTTATTGACCCGCTTCCAAACCCGAGTCAACGACGTGGACGAAGAGATGGAAGATACGTACCGGCGCCAAGACACACGGTGGATGGCACGAGCCCGGTTCCGATCGATCCTATTCGGGACGGTCAGGTTCCGCCTATAACGGGAATGGGCCAACTGATAGGCAGAAATAGCCGACGCGCAATCTCTCGACCACCAGGGGACGGTGGAGCACCCCGCAACGGGGCACCTCCGCCGAACAAAGCGCTCAGCAGCCTCGAAATTATGAGACCGCTGAATCAACGGTATCGAGGAAACCCCGGCTGCCATCAATAAAGGAAGCCCCTCCCAGAACCCAACCCAATTTGCTCGCCGTAAAGCCCAACGAGGGGGGAGGGAAAGGCACGGGCCAGGAAGGGCAACCGACAGGACGATCGGGAAGTGATCACTTCCGGCAAGGTCGTCCCGAATCGACCACCAGAAATCGAGGAAACAGCCGGGCGAATATAAAGCCAAGTCTACGGCTCTAAAAGAATCCGTTTAAACAGGGTAAGGAGTAAAATCGCCGGAATTTAAAAGACAAAAAGAATCGGATAATAAGAGGGACTCAACCACTCCGCCCCGGGGATTACGGGCAGTATCACCACAAGATGGGTAGCGAGCATAAAATCACCAAGTAATAAAAACGGGGCAGGTAACTGATTTTTGAGCTCTAAAAGGTCAGACCGACTCAAATTAACATCAGGGAGGATCTACACAGAACAAACAGTTAGAAGCTTGGAAATAAAAACCCTCGCAGCAACAGCTTGCAAGGTAGTACGGAGGGGAAGTGGCGCATAAAATAGCGAAGAGCAAATTGAAAGAGAACCACCATCATGGGACACGCCCATGGCGGAGGGAATGGAATTAAACACGCAGAAGTGCGGAAGCACCAGGAAGGGGCAAATACCAAGGTTATTTTCTTGCAAACAGACCACCAATGGCCGAACGTTAGAAAGCAAGAGCTGGAGTTCCTCCCACTTGGGGAGAACCCCTTGACAATTCCACTGTAGGATGACTGACATTCCTGTCGTCTCGACACCAACGTGGGGATTCTAGTGACGGAATCTGTCGAAGGTTCCCGACGACTAGAAGAACCAGAGGGGACAAGGGACAAATCGAGATGAGCCGGGGACGCACCCGGCTCGGACTTGGCAGCGTGAACGGCGGGAGGCGACAGCTGAGAGCCAGACCGAACCCCCAACGTGGAAGGCGCATGGCCCGGAGGGAAAGGAAGATCGAGCAGAGGCGAACGAGAACTAGGATGGAAAGAAGATGGAACAAGCAGAGTAAGACGACAGGGTGTCAGAAAGAAGGGGAATAAGCTAAGCTGGGGCCGGGCGGGGCGCTGAGTCCCGGCAGCACGGCGGCCACGAAGGCAAATTGCCGCGACAGATCGAGACAGTAAAATGAACCGGTTCTCGGGCAGTGATGCGTAAACTCATCGACAATCATGACTCGAATCTCCAACCCTTTAATCAGCTCGGCAATAACCTGACCACTTGGGATTGATCGTGTAGTCCTGATGGTAGAATGTACGCAGAAATAATGGCATACTTTCTATCTAGGTCTCATCTTCACTGGCATTGAATGAAAGGACTATTTGTAGCTAATATTTATTTAATAGCTCATCCTGCGACAACCTACTAGAGCAAAAGTCACCGTAATCACGCTATAACCTAATACTTGGTTGGATTAAAAAACAAAAACCAAAAACAAAATACAAAACAAAACAAAAAAAAAGGCTAAGAAATCATAAAAAAAAACAAAATAAGCAAAGAAGCAAGAAGAAGAAGGAGGTACGCTGCGAGGTCAAGGGGAGGCCCGCCTACCACCGGCGCAGGAACTTGCGACCTACAACAGTCAACTGAAATGGAGGAGGAGGCCAGTCTCCTCCCTTTGCGTCTGGTACTTCTTGCATTGAATGTGGATACGATTTGATCCAATATTGCTCCTCTTTTACCATGGACAATTCGAGCCAGACGCCGCTCCTCACGATTGTTCAGCATCTGTGATCGGCCACTGCGATGTCCCCGGTGGGTGGTAATGCCTTTCACGGCCTATTCTTCTCAGTGCACACGCGACACTGTATATAGAGGGATGTTGAATGTCTTCGCGCACCTTTAGAAATGGAGCGTCATAGCTGGCGGTCCATTTGAACTCCAATAATTCACTGGGGAACACCCTGTATTTGGTGAATTGACAAAAGTAAATTTTCCTACCTAATTCGAGCAGACTGAATTCAAATCTGAAATCGGATTCTCTCTAAATGCTACAGATTTTTCTTAATATCAATAACTAATATTATACAATAATTTTCATTTTATCACGCCTATCATCATGCCCTGAAGTAATTTTCAATCATCCTTTTGCGTTATTTATAGTAAAGCAGGTTTTTTTTGCACAAACATTTTATTGCATATGGGGGGAAACTTGAATTACACATTAGGATTACAAATACTGTAATCAAATAAATGCCAATTTATTAATAACCGTACATCAGGCTGGAGGACCTCTTCTTGATTTCAATCGGGCAAAAATTTGCGTTTGTAACTCTTTCTCTTGTAAGTCTTCTCTGGCTGATCTCTTCTAATCGTCCATCAGTAGTCCGCCATCATGTTTCTATCCCAGTGACCTTGGTAGCGCTCTTCCATCGTCATCAAATCCCGATGGAAACGTTTCCCTTGTTCGTCGCTCATGGCTCCCAAATTCTTTGGGAATCGGTCGAAGTGACTATTTATGAAATGCAGCTTCACACTCATGTTGCATCCCAGATCACGATATGCTAAATGCATATTAGTAACCAGATCCTCGTAGCTATGCGCTTTTTTGTTTCTCAAGAAGTTACGAACAATGGCAGAAAATGAGAGCCAGGCTGCCTTCTCTTTTTCATTCATGGTGTTCACGAATCTAGAATCACTCAGAAGTTTTCGGATTTGGGGACCATCAAATACTCCTGCTTTTATTTTTTCGTATGACAAAGCAGGAAACGCCGATACTATGTATTGAAAACAATCATTGTCAGTGCTCAGCGCCTTGACATACTGTTTTATCAACCCCAGTTTGAGATGAAGTGGAGGGAAAACGATCTTCTCTCGACTTACGATTGGCTCATTAACAATGTTTGGCATTCCTGCTTCCAAAGTTTCCCGAACTGGCCAATCTTTTTGGGACCAGTGTTTGTCACGGGCTCGACTGTCCCACATACAGATATAGCATGGAAACTTTGTATATCCCTTCTGCTGGCTAAAGAGGAAGTTGACCATCTTAAGGTCTACACATATGATCCAATTGTGTCCATGGTAGTTATATAAATCCATGACCATTCTTATGTCATCGTGAGTTTCTCGCCGATGGACAGAGTGACCGAGAGGAACTGCACCAAAGCCATTGCCATTATGCCAAAGGAAACACTTGAGGCTACGATTGAAGCCATCCAAAAACAGTCTCCACTCAGCAGGGCTATAGGTGCCATGTCCCAACTCGGTAAACAGACCAGGAACATCGTGGCAGTATACAAATTGCTTGTCCTCAGAGAAATACTTAACAAATGTCCTCTTCCTTGTTCGGTCATATGATACCCGTACCGACCTGTCAAGCATATGTCTTTCACTCAACCTGGAGGCTAAAAGTTCTGCAAGTCATTCAAATCCTCTTGATTGAAACAGTGAGGAGCTAATGACTGTTCAACATCTGATGATGAATCTGCAGACTCTGAATCCATTCCGTGGACGTCCATATCAGGTACATCATCATTTTCATCCTGGGAGGAAGCATATCCACTGAAAATCGGAACTGGTGAAGACTCAGAATGAGGTACTGGCCGGATCACCGAGGGAATGTTGGGGTAGTCGATCTTGTGACGATTTTTCTTGCCAATCCCTTTAGTATTCACCAGACAGAAATAACAGTCCGATACATGATCCTTTGGCTCTCGCCACACTATGGGGATTCTAAAAGGAAGACCATTTCTCTTTCCTTTCGCCCACTCACGAAGATGTTCCACGCAACTATGGCCAAGAGGAACATCAAAATATGCCCTATAAGTGTGGATCACAAAGTTTGATATATTGCGCCTTTGACGAACTAGCAGCCACATATGTAGCAGAAGGTGTCTGGATCATTAACGCAATTTCCTCTTGACGAAGCTATCACTCTAACATGATACCTGAAAAAAGAAACAATAATGTCAATATTTTGAAACAATAACACTTACTACTATCTTACTACTATGTTCTGTGAAGTATTTGCTTTCTACAAGAACCCTCTCTGTCCGTCCGGAGGGCAGTTTTCTGGGAAACGAGAAAATAAAAATTGCAGAATAACTATAGCATGTAGGTAAACATGGATTATATATTTGAAATGAGCATGAAAAAACGAATTAAAATTGGCGGATAAATCTAAGTCACCAGAAAATGTGATTAAAATTGTTTCCCTGTGTTATTTATGTCGCATTGCCATGGACAGCCTACCACAATGACTCGCGAACTTCCAGATCACGATTAATATAAGCCTGGAAAGTTCTCTGACGTCACCGTCCTTTCCCCCTGCTCACCATACTCTTTGCAACTTAAGTGTATCCATTGCACATTTGTGGAATCATTCCTTGCTGAAATTCAATCCTACTTTCTGGTATTTATCCTCTTGCTGCCAAATGTTTACATATTATTAGATAAATCTATGGTAATACTTCAGATTAGGGGTGCACGGTAGGTGGCGCTGTTAGTAGGTTTGTAACCTTTATTCTGTATTATTTACTAAATATCTGCGCCTCTACTCCTTTATAGTTTTTTCTAAGTTAAGTAAGGTTTCTTGATGTCTTTTATGTTTTTTTTCCTTTTTTTTTTTAATATTTTTTGTTTCACTGCGAACGATAACAGCTTTTTACTGGCAACGTCGTAGCTATAAATAGGACCTGCTGCGCAATGGTTTGGCTTTTGTCATAGCTTCTTCGTGCCCTTCATGTGCTTCTTCGTTATTCGAATTCGGGTTTATTTTGTATAATCGCCAAAAACCTTTAGATTTTTTAGAGGCGCATAAACTACTCGAGAAAACGGTAACACTTCAGTTTCGTAACGCACGGTAGGTGGCGCTGTTTATAGGCTACAATTTTGGGCTACAATATATGTCTTATGACGTCAGACGGTAGCGTAAGATGTGAACAATTACGGCGTTATATTTTTTTTATATATCAGGATCATCGCAGGGTGGTCCCCCCTCAGTGATTTCTCCCCCACGAGCAGTCCCTTTGAATTTACTGGGGTTTTTTTCCCAACAGGTTTTTACTGGCAGAAAAACCTAACCTAATAACAAACAATTCTTACTTTTATAGGTTTCTTTATTAGTTTATACGCCTCTAGATAATCTAAAAGTTTTTCGCGATATACAAAATAAACCCGAATTCGAATAACGAAGAAGCACATGGAGAGCACGAAAACGCAATAACGAAAGAAAAACATTTGCAAAACGGGTCCTATTTATAAGCTACGACGTTGCCAGTAAGAAGCTGTTATCGTTCGCAGCAAACAAAAAATATGAAAACCTAACAAAAAACCATAAAAGACATAAAAAAACCTTACCTAACTTAGAAAAACTATAAACGAGCAAGGCGCAGATATTTAGTAAATAATACAGACTAAAAGTTACAAATCCCCCAAACAACAAAAAAATATAACACCGTGATTGGTCACATCTGAAGCTACCATCTGACGTCATAAGAGATATATTGTAGCCCAAAATTGTAGACTACTAACAGCGCCACCTACCATGCGCCCCGAATCTGAAGTATTACCGAGAAAACTATAAAATTCCCGAAATGAAGTGCGAATTTAAATTTTTCAGAAAATTTAATGTTTCGTGGCGATAAAATATATGTAAAGGAAAACAGTAAGCAACAGCGGTGCCGTTTCAAACAATCAGCGCGTAGGGGTACATTTTATGCGGGTTCCCACTTTGGTTTAAAATACATTGTTGAAATTTCATATTTTTTCGTAATTAATTGTTTTACGTAATTAATTAAATATTGTTTGTCATTAGGTTACCAGTTTTTTTTTCTGCCAGTAAAAAGCTGTTGCCGTTCGCAGCAAAACAAAAAATACGAAAAATAAAATAGAAAAAACCCCAGTAAATTCAAGGGGACTGCTCGTGGGGGAGATATTACTGCGGGGGTAGCACCCTACGATGATCCTGAGTTAAAATCAATTGGGGGGGTCTGGGGGGCACAGACCCCCAGTATATACTCATATACAAAAAAATATAACGCCATGATTGGTCACATCTGACGCTACTGTTTGAAGTCATAAGACATATATTGTAGCCTATAAACAGCGCCACCTACCGTGCGTCCCTAAACTGAAGTATTACCAAATCTATTACTGCAATCGGTGCTTCATTGATTTAAACTATCAGCATTAATTTTATTATAATCTGAAGTTAATTAAGAGCTATGTGGCCTTATAGATGTAGTAAGTCCTGTTTAAATTGGAGTCATATTAAATTGCGAATATATTCTAGAATTAAGTCCTAACTTAAAGCCTGTAAAGGTCACGTAAATTTTAGGCCTGTGTATATTTGCCAATAATTATTGGCAAATATACATTAATTATAATTAATGTTCTCCTTGCTTGTTATTTAGGCGTTAGGCTACCTTTAGCATAGCGTAATTGGAGTATAAAACATTCAAGTCTCGCATCAATGAATTCTAAAAAGAAACAAGTAGTGGGGAAAATGTAAGATCTTTGCAATGTATTACACAGAAAGGAAGACAATGAAAGGAAAAAAATAAGGCTAACAAAACTTCGATTCCCAAAACGAAAGATCATCTAATCTTTGTGGAAAAACGAACAATCTTTTACCGATTTTCGGTGAAGGAAAGTAAGATATACCAATGTAATAAAAAAGGGACAAAATCAGTTATTAAGGCAGAGGGAAAACACAAAACCGTAATAAATTACTTAAAAAATCGTAAAAACTATACCTTGACGAAGCACGGCTATTGCTTCTCACGGGAAAATTCCCCTAAGAACACCGAGATAAAAAAAAAATTGAGCCTCTTTGGAAACCCTTAAATCAAGGGTTCTCGGAGTGGGGTCAATTACTTTCACAAGGGTAATTTGGGGTTTTCGTTGGGGCAATGAACCAGCTTATAAAAAATCCACTAAGTCCTAGTCTCATATGGCAAAAAATGACTCAATTTGTCTGCAGTCATTAGTATAATTAGAGCAGCCCTCTCATTACAATTTAAAAAATGTTTTTGTATTTGTTTTCAGTTAATTATAACTATTTGTTACGGAAATGTTCTTTTAAAGGATAATAATTACTTAAATATTTTATTTATTTGTT
The DNA here is from genome assembly GCA_963969495.1 of Ceratothoa steindachneri. Taxonomy (NCBI): domain Eukaryota; kingdom Metazoa; phylum Arthropoda; class Malacostraca; order Isopoda; family Cymothoidae; genus Ceratothoa; species Ceratothoa steindachneri. The sequence goes on from OZ018323.1 coordinate 125,778,220, forward strand.
CAGTTTTGTTTGTGGGTAATGAGCGTTACGATAGTTTGGTAACCACTGCTTTAAATAATTACAAAACACTCGCCCATTAATGACTCAAATGTCGCTTATTGATACACTCAAAATTCGGAACTTCCAGTGTGCAACAAAGGCCTATATCCTAACATAATAGAGAAACTTCCTTTCTATCGAAGAGCTTCATATATTAAGAGTGCTCTTATGTAGCTTTCTCTACCAGGAACGAGGGGTGCACTTCATCAATCTATGGAACTGGTTTTACGAGCGCAGTGAGCTATTCTGGACAGGGGTTACGCCTGAGCGGGATAGGCTCAAGTGGGACTGGAAAGACTTTTAAATAATTTTTTGATGGATTTTCTGACATGAGTACATTGAAGTCTGCAGAGCACATAGGGCAGTGCTGTTCGTAACAAAGTAATAAGCCTGCCCAGAACCAAAGTTCTAGAAATCTACGGCAAAATTAGTTCTGATTTACACAAACCCGCGCAGTTTGAGAAACAGGATCAATGAATTGAAAGACTTGGTTGCGAAAGAAGATTTTTATATTATTGCAGTTACGGATACATGAAGAAAAGTGCTCAAAGGAAACTTATTGGAGAATTCAACTGGTATATTGCAAACAGCTTGGCCAGGGAAACAGACGCAGTCCCTGGTAGAGGCTTGCTGACTTCAAAATGAGGGGATACACGGCTGGGAAACCAACCCTCTCATTGGACTTGGAGACATCCATGTACACTGCCACAGACAGTTTGACACGAAGTTTGTTAAAAAAAAACCAGAACACAATACTCCCATTCCTGTGGAAGCTTCGGAACATAGGAGTGGCTACAAATACTCTAGTGTGATGTCCTAGGCAGAATCAGAGGTGCCACCGGCTCGAGAGCTACAGCGAGCTCTCGAAGGAGTTTCCTAGCCCTAAACTCAAAGGGCTTTTCTTGGCAGCATATGCCCTGCCGAGATCGGCTGAAAATGTAGTGAAAACCATTGGCGAATGAGGGAGGTGCTGTGCTCGCGTATACAAGCGTATAAGGCACTGGACGTGGCGCAGAGCGAGTGACATCTCCCCAACATCGACAAGTAGGCTATCAATGGGAAAAGTTCGGAGGACACCAGTCGCTAGCCCGCGACCAGTGTGGTGTATCGTGTCTACCTTCTGCAATACACGCTCGCTTGGATGCGAATGCGCAAAAAATCATCCGTAGTCAGGCTTAAAACTAAGAAAGAATTGGTATAAAAGTAAGCAAGTATCCCTATTCGCACTCCAAGTGCTCAACGACACGAAAAGAAGAATGCCCATAGTGAAGTTACAAAATAACCTAAGGCTTCAAATAATAGCCTCCCAGTTAAGGCGTTGGTCAAAAACAAGACCAAGGAAACGGTGCGAATACACAACTTACAGGCAAATCCCATTTGGAAACAAGACCGGGTCGGGGTGAGCCGCAAATGGTGGCAAAAGTGCACAACTTTAGTCCTGGCCAAGTAAAACAGAAGCCTGTGCTCTTCGGTATAGCGAGAGATCGAAAGGTCGTCCACGTTGAACGCAGCGAGAACATATCCCGGCAGTAGTGAGCTGATACCATGATGCCCATGGCAAAGAATCTGACACTGAGGACACTTCCCCTCGGGACACCCTCTTCCTGCTCCATAAAGGCTGAGAGGGCTCTTCCACACGTACGCGGAATCTAGGATTTCGCAGAAATTTAGAAATGAACATACGGTATCATAAGACCTTTGTAAATCGAACAAGAATCATGTGCTCGGAATTATTTAAATAATTTTGAAGAAAAAATAATTAATAATCGTATTATCATTAACAAAAATTAAATGACCATAAAATTTTCAAAAACTCATTGAAAGGTAAAATGGTTACCCTCCAACCGACCCACCGACTGACATAGTAACTTATAGAGTCGTGTACACGCGACTAAAAACACCGTGGCGTATTGCTGTCTACGAAGAAAGGCCTCGCAGACGGCATTTTCCAGTCGGAATAGAGCATCCGACGTGGAGTGGAACTTGCGGAAGCCGCACTGCGGAGAAAAAAGGGGCCAGCTAAAATGCTTATCTAACATTTAAAAATTTTTCAATAGGTTAAAGAAATTGGGCGGAAACCAGCCGGGGTAGTAAGTTTTTCGCTGTTTGCGAAAAGAGACCGTAATAACCATTCGCCAGGACTCTAGGAGGGTACACTTTGTCGAGATCCTGTTAAACAAATCTATCAGAATTGCTATGCCTCGCTCGCCTAGGTGTCGAAGTATACCATTCGGGACATCGTCCTGACAAGGAGCCATGTCCCCGCATGAAGCGAAAGCGGAACGCACTCACTCAACGTAAATCTGTCTTTGAGGGGTCCCCGTGAAGTTGAAGTCGAGTACATTAATTGCTGGTGGAGCAGTGTCCCAGCTAAAGAATAAAAAAGCTCTCGCGAAGGACTCTGCAACGGAGGCAGGGTCAGACATTGCGGTCACATTCTCCCACTCAGTGAAGACACGAGGAAGAGCGGCAGGGTTGCTTCGAAATATACCGGAACCTAGCCATAGCCCTAGCCTTTCAGGCCAGGCTCGGGGGATTGTCTTTTAAGAGCTCATCTACAGCCTAAAGTTAGGCTAGAGTAAAAAACAACAACAAAACCATGCAAAAACCAAAGCACAATAATAATAAAAAAATAAAGGCAAATAAACAAGCAAGAAAAAAAATAAGGAAACAACTAAAACGAACAACGAAGCAGGCTCCGTAGCTTGGAGGAGACGCAGGGGCCCTCTTCAAAATAGAACCTCACTAATGCAAAACTCCAGGTAATCACGCTGCAGCCTAATACTAAGGTAGATTAAAATAATAGTAAAAACATGTAAAAAAACAAATAAAGATATAAACAGGAACAAATGTTAAGAAATATCTTAAAAGAACAACAAATAGAACAAAAAATGTTAGGTAAAAAACAAAAAAAAAGAAGGAAGCGCGCTCCTGCGTCGGTGGTAGGCCCATCTCCCCCGGCGCAGAACCATGCGATCCTCAACACAAGACGCCAGTCTCCTCCAAAAAGTCATAGTCCGCAAGTCTGTGTGTACGAACCAATCCCGAGTACACGAGAAAAGCCATAATGATCCAGCTCGTCCCGGTACCGGGACAGATAACTTGCGGGAAGATCACCCAGACTGGGACATTAAAAAAGAATGTGCTGAGTAATCTGGGGGACAACACACTCGTTGCAATATGATACAGGCGAGCGATTCATCAAATGGCGCTGCGTCCCGTGAGTCTGCCTAATCAGGAGACGACAGAAAGCCTTCTAAATCATTCGCAGCATTGGGGGGTAGGTCCTTGGGAAGAGTTATGGCACGATGACACGGAAAATTAAGTTTTCGTTGGCCGTCTCTCATCTTCTTTGCCAATCGCCTAGAGGGCTGCCCGGATTCCTGCCATGTAACCGTTGTGAGGAGTCTTTGTTACCATCTTCGACGAGCTTGTTCCCTGCAATTCCTACATGTCCAGGAACTCAGCAGAAGATAATATTGACATCCGCCAGACTCACCAAAAACGTGGCGTCACGGATATCGCTAACTATGGAATGCGGAGATTCCGATGCCCCTAGAGCACTCAGGGAACTTTGTCAGTCGCTATGAATCAATATCCGGTCTCCGAACCGGCCACGTCGCGTAATCTCTCGTAACGAGCAGTGTATTGCAACCAACTCAACCATACAGAAAGAAGTAACGCTGACCTCAAACAGAGGGGATACGGCGTGGAAACCGACCCCCTCTCGGCACTTGGAGCTATACACTGGCACAGTTCCAGCGTGGCACGAAGTATTATCTAAAAAGGGCAAACACAATAGTCCCGGCGTTGTATAAGCTGTGGAGCAGAGGCGCGACCTCAAATAGTCAACCGTCGTACCCTCCAGGGTGGCATCCTGGGTAAAACCTGGGGTGCCACCGTCCGAGAGCTATACCGAGCCCTCGAAGGAGTTTCCTTGCCCTAAACCAAAACGGCTTAGGATATGACTGACGTCTCTCGGCGGCATAGGCACCGTCGAGATTATCTGCGGATGCAGTGAGAGCTGTTGTCACTGAGGGATGCGCCGGGCTCACGCGTAAAGACGAATAATTTACTGTGCACGGCGTAGGGAAAGAGGTATCTCCACAGAATCGACAAGTAGGCTCTCAAAGGGGGACGTGCATAGGGAACCGGTCGTCAGATGAAGGCTGGTGTGCCGGATCACATCCACCTTCCACAATACACAGTCGGCTACGAATGCATAAAACTTGCATCCGTAGTCGACCTTCGAACAAACAAAGGATCGATAAAAAAGTAATGAGTAGCCTTATTAGCACACCATGTGCTGAATATCCATGGCGTAGGTACAAGAGACCCTAAGACTGCGAATAAGAGCCTCACAGGTAAGTCGTCGGTCTGATACAAGACCAAAGAAACGGTGCGAGTCCACCACTTCAGGGCGAACCCCATTTAGAAATAAGTCTGACTCAGAGTGGAGCCGTGAATGGCGGCAGAAGTGCACCACCTTCGTCTTGGCTAATGAAATCCGAAACCTGTGTGCTTGATCGTAGCGAGAGATGCAGTTCAATGCCTGTTGGAGCCAACGACGTGGATGCTCTGCTACGAAAGGGAAGAAGGGAGTGCGCTCCAGCGTCCGGGGTAGGCACTGCCCTCCCCCGGTGCAGGAACATGTGACCCCACAACAAAGCCAAATGAAGTGGAGGAGGCTACTCTCATCCAAAGAGTCGTAAATGTCAACAAGTAAGCCTGCACGAACCAATCCCGAGTAGAAGGAACAAGCGGTAGCGACCCCACTCATCCCGGTACCTGGACAGGTAACGTGCGCGAAGTCCACCCATATTGGGGACAACGCAATCGTCGCAGTAAGGCGCAGGTGAGCGCTCCATTAGGTGGCGGTGCGTCCCGCGATGTTTCCAATTCGGAGACGGCAGAAAGCAACTTGAAGCCGTCGCAGATTTAGAGGGTAGGTCCATGGGAACAGTAGCGCCGCGCAAAAGCAGTCAATTTTACGTTCCCTTCGACCGTCTCCCATCTTCTCATCTAAGAAGCTCGAAGAGCTGCCCCTACTCCTGCCATTTCATCGAATTGAGGAAGAGCGAAACCCTGGTCTGGTCCTCAGTCTTCGAAGACTCTTTGGCACCCTCTTTGGGAGTTCATTCCCCGTAATTTTTACATGTTCAGAAACCCAGCAGAAGAAAACCTCGACATCCGCCCGGCTCGCAAAAACCGTAACATCACGGATATTGCTAACCAGGAAATGCGGAGATTTTAATGCCCTGAGAGCACCCGGGGCGCTTTGTGAGTTGCTTTAAAGCACAATCCGGTCTCTTGATTTTGGGTTGGGGTGTTTAATGACCTTCATATAGTGATTAATTTTCCATTTAAATATCATTTTCTGCGCAGCTGCCCCTTGAGAGCCCGCCCTGGTGGTGCTTGGCGTTGGCGCGGGCGCAGGGGTCCGCATTTCATGAAATGACTGATTTCTCTGTCTCAGTCGAGGAGTTTAGTTCGGTAGATGAGGTCGTTGAGTTCTCTTCCGGCAACCTCATCGCCGTGGGCCTAACTACTATGACTAGAACATCTGGCCGTTTTGCCCACCAACTGTTCCCGTAATAGTCAGCCGAGTGTGAGACAGCCCTCACATAGAAGCGTTATTCCTACATGCGCTATTAGTGCCGCCCAAACGATTTCACTGTCGGTGAATTTCGTCGAGCTGGGGCTAGTTTTCGGTATATTTCGAAGTACACCCGCCTCTCTTCTTTGCGGGCATAATTGTCTTCACCTAACGGGAAGACCCCTATAGCAGAGGTGTGGAAGCGAGTCAAAAGGATTCGGGGCAAGTTCTCGTTGCACCCCCTCCTGTTCGCCAGGAGAAGGGGACCGCATTCTCGGACCCCGCGTCCGTGGCGCAATCCTTTGCGGCTGCTTTCTCCGCATCTCTAACCAGGATGCTGCTCCACCAGCATTAACTGCGCTTCGTGATCTCGAGGAAGGCCAACGACTGGACTTTACCTTCAGAGGCGGAGAACCCTTAAACGAGTGAGTTGCGTTCCGCTCTAGATTTGTACGCGGACGCCGTTACTGGTCCAGACAATGCACCGTACGCCATGCTTTGACACTTGGGTCAGCGAGGCATGGCCTTTCTGTTAGATTTGTTCAACGGGATCTGGGTAGAGGGTATCCTCCCAGATTCCTGGCGAATCGTTACTGTGCTCGCTTTTCGCAAACAGCGGAGAGCTCACTCTACCCCATCCGGTTTCCGCCTAATCTCTCTAACCTCCTGCGAGTGCAAGTTTATAGAGAAATTGGTAAATGTTAGATTGGCCTTTTTTCTGGAGGGCTGAGTCCATCTGCCTTATGAACAGTGTGGCTTCCGCTAGTTCCATTCCACGTTGGATGCTCTGCTCTGGCTGAAAAATGCCGTTTGCGAGGCCTTCCTTCGTAGACAGCACTACGCTATGATGTTTTTCGATCTGGAGAATGCCAATGATACCGCATAGCGATACGGTATCATGGAGACACTCCACACGACCGGGGCGACGGGACGCTTCCTAATATTTATATCTGAATTCTTGCGAGATCGTGATTACGCTTACGGGTGGGGGGGAGCCCTCTCTGGCCAATTGGAGCACTAAGAGGGTGTCCCGCAAGGAAGTGTCTTCAGTGTCACACTCTTTGCCTTGAACATAATAAATAAATAATAATAAATAATAAGTCTTTTGTAATGCGCTCTTCAGGGCCTTAGGCCTTCCCAGAGCGCACGTTGTGCTGAGATGAGAATGGAAATTCAATGGAAATTCAAGAGGGGGGAGAAGGCAATACTGAAAAGATGCGTTTTCAGGAGACGCTTAAATGTGGTAAGAGCGGGAGAAGACCTGATTTCAGCAGGAAGAGCATTCCACAACTTAGGGGCACAGATTTAGAAGGAGCACTCCCCCATTGAGCAGAGGGATGAACTAGGAATATTCAAAAGAGGTGCATGTTATGACTGAAGGGCCCGAGGGACATGACGTGGCGAGAGGACAGAAGAGAGGTAAGACGGGGCCTTGTTGTTTAGGGCCTTTAATGTGAAGAGAAGTATCTTGAAGTGAGTACGGGATCTGACAGGGAGCCAGTGCAGTTCATGCAGCAAGGGTTTCGAGGGAGAGAGCGAGGGTGACGGAGGAGAAGCCGGGCGGCATAGTTTTGTACAAGTTGAAGGGGGCGGAGAGAGGAGGATGGCAGATTCACAAGCAGTGAGTTACAGTAGTCAAGGCGTGAGGTGATGAAGGCATGAACAGCAGTCTCAAGACTTTGGCGATCAAAGTGAGAGCGAATGCGAGAAAAGTTACGAAGAAACATAGAGAGGATTTGCTGACATTGCGGATATGAGGCTTAAAGGAGAGATGCTCATCAAAAACAACACCCAGATTCCTAACGCAGTCAGAGAAAATAATAGTATTACCGCCCAGAGTAAGCGAGGGAAAGAGAGATTTAGATTTTTTGACAAGAGCAGGGGTGCCGACGAGGAGGACCTCAGTTTTGGAGTGATTAAGCCTGAGGAAGTTGGTAGAGAACCAGTCAAAAATGGAGGAGTAGGCAGCCAGGAGGTTAGTGATAGAGTAGGCGAGAGACGTGGGGGCTGAGGAAACAAAAATTTGTGTGTCATCAGCATATAGGTGGAAGGATAGACCGAGATTACGGAGAAGGGAACTAAGAGGGAGAAGGTAGATACGAAATAGTAGAAGACCAAGGACAGAGCCTTGTGGCACTCCAAAGCGAATGGGGGGTAAAGTGGGGGTGAAACGTCGTCAATCACAACGGATTGGGTACGAGACGAGAGGTAAGAGCGGAACCAGTCAAGCACGGTGCCTGATATGCCGAGGAAAGAGTGAAGATGATCAAGTAGGACGGTATGGTCAATAGTATCGAAGGCAGAGGAGAGGTCGAGTAGAACGAGGATGTAGACACAACCCCTGTCCGCGGCTCTTCGTAAGCGATCGGACACATTGAGAAGGGCGGTTTCTGTGGAGTGACCTGACTTGAAACCAGATTGATAGGTTTCATCAATGTTACAGGCCACCATGTGACTGTTGATGCGTGAAGCAACCACTCTCTCCAGAACATTAGAGAGGAAAGGAAGTTGCGAAATCAGGCGATAATTGGAAGGGTCATCACCTCGTTGCGGCCGGAAGATGTTCTTGGTACGCTCTCCTCGGACGACAATTCAATCTCTTTTGGATCGGCCCAGATGCCAACTCCGCAGCGTCGACTCCAACAAGCATTAAACCGCGTCTCTCGCTATGCCGACGCGCACTGGCTTCGGTTTTCTTTGGCTAAGAGTAAAGTGGTGCATTTCTGCTCACATTCATGGCTCCATCCTGCCTCAGACATTTTTTCCCTGGGGTACACCTGGAAGTGGTGGACTCGCACCATTTCCTTGGTCCTGTATTTGACCGATGCCGCGCCTAGGAGGCTCATTTTCGCAGCCTTAGTGTCTCATGTACCCGCGCCATCGATATTCTCCGTTCCGTGACGTTCAGCGCTTGGGGAACTGATAGGGCTACTGCCTTACTTTTTTATCGATCCTTTGTTCATTCGAAGCTCGACTACGGATGCGAGTTTTATGCATCCGCAGCCGAGCGTGTATTGAGGAAGAAGGACTCGATCCACCACACAGTCCTTCGCCTGGCGACCGGTGCCTTCCGTACTACCCCCATTGTCGATGCTCGGGAGATGCCCCTCGCTCTGCGCGCCGTGCATAGCTCATTATTCGTCTGTACGCGCGAGCCCGGCGACTACCTCAGTCGCCAACAGCTCACTGCATCTTCAGCTGATTTCGACGGTCCCTATGTCGCCGAGAGACGCTAGTCATACCCTAAGCCCTTTGGGTTTAGGGCTAAGAGACTCCTTCGAGAGCTAGGTATAGCTCTCGAGCCGGTGGCGTTTCCGGTTCTGCCTAGGACGTCACCCTGGACGGTACCACTTTTCACTTTTTGTCACCACGCCTCTGCTCCCAAAGCTTGTACAGCGCCGAGAGTATTGCGTTTGCCCTTTTTGGAGCACACTTTGTATCACGCTGGAACTGTACCAGCGTATACGGACGGCTCCGAGTCTCAAGAGAGGGTCAGTTTTCACGCCGTATCCTCTCTGTTTGAAGTCAGCGGAACTCTACCAGGCACTGCGTCTGTCTTCACGGCCGAGCTGGTTGCAATACACCGCTCGGTACGGGACCTTAGTCGACGTGATCGGTTCTGAGTCCGGATTGTGATTTATAGCGACTAACAAAGCGCTCTGATTGCTCTCGGGGCATTGGAATCTCCGAATCCTTTAGTTCACTATATCCTTGTAGCCAATGTTTTGGTGAGCCTTGCGGATGTAGAGATTATCTTCTGCTGGGTTCCTGGACATGTAGGAATTGCGGGGAATGAGCGCGCCAAAGAGTGCGCGAGGACTGGGGGAGCAGACTAGCGTTTTGCTCTTCCTCACACCGATTAGATGGCAGGAATACGAGCAACTCTTCGGGTTGCTTGGCAAAGAAGATGGGGGACAGTTGAGAGGAACTTAAAGTTGCGTGCCACTGCGCCGCGACTGTTCCCATGGACCTACCCCCTAATGCCGCGACGGCTTCAGGCTGCTTTCTGTCGTCTCCGAATTGGACACACTCGCGGGACGCACCGCCATTTGATGGAGCACTTGCCTGCGTCCTACTGTGAAGACTGCGTTGTCTCCCAGACTGTTCAGCACATTCTTGTTGAATGTCCCATTCTGGGCGATTTTCGAGGACGTTACATGTTCTGGTACCGGGACGAGCGGGTTCGCTACAGCTTGTCTCTTTTATCCGGGATGGGTTCGTGCACACTGACCTGTGGAGCTTACGGCATTTTGAGGAGTCCGGCCTCCTCCCTTTATTTGAATGTTATTTTTTATTTGTGTTGGTTCCATGTTCCTGCGCCGGGAGGTGGGGGGGGGGAGCCGGGTGCCTACCCCTGACGTCGGAGCGCGCCTCCTTTTTGATTTGTTTTCTTCTCCTTTTTTTAGACATTGTCCTTTTTAGCGTTGTTATTTGTGATTTACATATTATTATTTGTGACTTATATATTGCTATTTGTTTTCTAGTTTTTTTTTTATTCCTCTTTCTTAATATAGTAGCCTAGTAGTAGGCTGTGTCGTGTACGGCGACTTATGCCCAAGCAGTCAGTCGCCAGATAGGCTCCCTCTCCCGCCCCAAAAAACAAATTCCAAAGTTAGATTAAAATAGTTACAACCAGCAAACGCATAATGAAAAGTGAGGTGTTAATTAAGGAGACGAGTAGAGATGAAAGGGATAAAAATATCTCCGGCGCTTATTCTTTGTCATGGAAATGTGAGCCAACCAAGGCCTCTGTAGATGGATACTTCCCTATGCTCAATAAACTACTCACAGTACTTTTAAAATTTGATAGTTCAATACAAATAAATGTTTTTTAAGAGAATGAGAGTTTCTTGATTACATGTGCAAGACTAGTTTCGGATGGACCGAAACTAATCGTGTACTTGCGATTAAATAAAAAGTAGTTCTTTAAAAGAGAGCTTTTACTTACATTTGTCACAAGACATTAATTTCCAACCTGAAAATGTCAATAAATACCAGATTAAATATTACAATAGTAACAATTAATCATTTTCTAATATTTATAACATTTGTGTTTAATTGTAATTAGTCTTTTCTTGATGTAGTGAATTGTTTTAGTGTTAATAGGGAAATCTTGAAGGACAATTCTTTTATAGTTTTAATGTATTTTTTGATCGTCATAGTGATGAAGGAGAGAGAAGATTGTTATGGAGCTACAAAGTCAACATAATTCGCTGCTGGAATTAATGATTTGTGGCTTTAAAAAAAGTAAATGAATACGAACGGTGTTTGGAACCAAATGAAAGTTGGTTTAATTTCACGTTTCAAAAAACATTTTGAAAAACTTGGCCGAAAACTTAATTCCATTCTCGGCATTTTTTCGTTCGCAGGCGAATCCGAGTTGATGCTAGGGGTGAGGGGGCTCTAATCATTTGTGGGAATCAGGCCCCCTCGAGACTCGAGGGTTAAGATAGATGAAGAAACTGTAGGCATTCCACAGATGGTAATTAATGCCGCGAAACTCCCGTCCATTATTTTTCTTTTCCTTTGCCAGTTTAAAAAAAATGCTCTCTTTTTGTTTTCCTTTTCCTTTCCCATTATTTGTTTGCTTTCTGAAGAATAAATTTGGGGAAATGATTAAATTTGTAACATGAAAAACATTATTAAAATAAATGCGAAAACCGATTGAATATTATCGCCATTTAGGCGATACAGGAAAGAGGGGAAAAAATAGGGAGCAGGAGGGCGCGTAACTCTTCTAATACCATCTTCGTCACACAAGTAAGGTAGGTGACCTAGCAGGGGGGGGAGGGCATGTTGTATCTTATACCATCTATACACATATAAAAAAGTAAGCCGACGTCAATAATTTCATAAATGCTTGGATACAATTTCTTTTGCGAATCGCAGGATTTATTTTGGTTCTGTTTTGTGAAATTTTGGGTTCCAAAGAGTACGAATTGGTCAGCAGCTGAAAGGATAAAGAGCTGCAGCCCCCGCAAAAAGATGGGGATTTCGAAAGACCCATTTCTATTGTAAGAAGAAAATCATCAAGTTAGAAGGAAAATCCTTCTCCAGATCCAGTTGATGGGGACTTTCTGACACATGTTTGTCTTGTTCGATTTGTTGTTTTTTTACAAGTCTTTGTCTTGCTCGATTTTTTTTGACAAGTCTTTGTCTTGTTCGATTTGGGTTTTTTTGATCAGTTTTTGTCTTGTTCGATTTGGGCTTTCTGACACAAGTCTCACCTATTTGGTCATCTGTTGAGAAATCTTGTTTTATTTATTAAATATAAATTGAGCCACATACATATACAGTACACCTACAGTTTTGATTAATTTACTCTTAGTGTGATGTAAGACATCGCACTTGAAGGTTAAAACACCAAGGACGACGTTTGCATCATCGGGTACACGTAATTTACGATTTTCCTTTTTATGGGTCATAGTTACCGCTTCGAGTAACTCAAAATTAACCCGAGAGCAGGAATAAACTACCATCAGAATGGGCGTTATTCACATGGGGCGAGCGGGAAGCTTTAACTGCTGTGTTTGGGTATGGGGTTTTTTTTAACCACCGATTCACATCGGTTAATACTTATTTCAATGGGAATCTACAGTTTAATGTCAGATTTGAGCCCAGGGGTATTATATCATACAAAGGGAATCGAAAAGGTTTCAGAAAAGAGAACTTCACTTTTTGACGCGACACGTTAAACTTAGACAACCTTGTTATTAAGTTTATAAACAAGCGATTTGAGGGATTCTAGAAAAAAAGAATACATTTGAGCAAGATGGCAAAATAGATGCAACGAAAAACATCTCATTTTTTTAATTCTTGGGGAAGAGTACTAAATCATAGATGTTTTAAAGAAGTTTATGGGGACATTGCAACAAAGGTTGCAAAATAGTTTATATAATATATTGCATGTGATATGTGGCCCAACCGGTACATGTGTCTACAGATTAAGGTGTATACATATAACTGTTAAATTTAGGCAAACGGAGAGTTGAAATTAAACTGTATATCCAAAAAATAGTTCCAAGGCTTTTTAGCCAACTTTTTGATTCTCCAAAACTTTCTAGGATAAGCTGCGAAATCGAATTTCGCGATAAGATTCTTAGCCAAAATTTCAATGGAGATGAGGAATATATAAGGCGTTTTATTGAATTTTGAGACGCGTGGAATAAGATGGAGGAATATCTAATCAAATGAAAATCCCATAGGCATCAGTTTATACAATCATACGCAAGAAAAGATGCCACTGCAACAGTAGAAATTGTCAGAAACCCTAAGGAATCCCAATTTTTTAACGACTGATATTCGTAGTATTAAAGCTAACCAACGCACTAATACAATTAAGCATACAAGTTAAAGTTTGGCTGCAACTGGAGAAAATGTTTCAGAGCCGGCAATAACGATATTCCTCCACTAAATCATATCCACTGTTGCCGGGATAGAGATTAACCAGATATTCGTAAAATTCCTGTGATTTTAAGGCTCACGCTTGCAAAGGAGAATATTTACCGTAATGAAACATTTTGGAATAATGTATTATGGAGCGACGAAATGAAAACAGAGCTACTTGTCTATAATTGCAGAAGGCACAGAGCTGGCGAAGCGCTTCTTCAAAAAACATCAATCTAATCGTAAATCACGCTGGATGAAGCCTAAATTTGGGGGCTTCTTTGCTGCTAATGGTACAAGTATGGTTTTAGTTATTCGTGAGATTGATTTTAGTTAATAAATCAGCCTAGATAGCTATTTGAAAACCATTACCATAAATTTGATGAATTGGATCGAATAGTCGTCTGTTAATATTTAGGCCTAACGATTGAAGTGAACTGAATTTGGAAAACTCCGAACGCGAGGGTTATAAGAAAACGGACGATAAACAAAATATATATATTTATAAAATCAACCAATGCACAATGAGAGAATTGAATCAGGAAATAACTAGTGAGCGGTAATTACAATTATACGAATGAATGAGATAATTAAATTGAGATTATAGGATGGTATTACAGGTATAATTGACTTGTAAAAAGAATGGGAAGTTAGGATAGTATGGTTGACTTGTGAGGAAGGCAGTGAAATATAACTTAACATAATGAAATGTATGAAAGCAGTTAAAAGTATGGAGTGAAATGTGAGGTGAGGTAAGGTAACTAAGATAAGGTATGGTAAGGTAACTATGATGGAATATATACATATATATATATATATATATATATATATATATATATATATATATATATATATATATATATATATATATATATATATACATTAATTAAATCATCCTGATTATTTGATTGGAGAACATTTTAATATAATAAAGTTCCCTGGGAGTCTTGCCATTATAGGAATGCCCTAGAGGGCATTGCTATACAAAAACGTCAAATAAATTGAGGGAATATTGAGGAAAGAAAACTAGTCGGCTATTTTGAAATAAAACATCAAACAAGACAAAGGAAGTAAGACAGGCAGTTTTGCTTTCAACCCAAAACAAAGCTGCCTCTGAAGTGAAGAAATGGTTTATAGATTCTAAAATAGCTATTACAAAGGCTAGATTTTACCCACATTTAAAATATGGATAGAAGTAAAAAAAAAGATATTTTAAAAAAGAAACGCCACGAGTAAGGAAGAATTTGGGGAGGATTGCACCAATCGGGTGGTGCTTAAAAAGGCATAAGAACCAGTAATTTAGAATTCAAGCCTAGTGCTAGGCTACTTTGAAATTAACAAAACCAAACTGAAATAAAAACTGAAAAAACAGACAAAAACAAAAAAGGAAAAAGACATAGCTCGGAGGAGATGCGCGAGCCCTATTCTAAAAGAAGACTATCACGGGATGGCCGTACGCATTCTGGCGAAACAATTCCGGGCACTGTTGGCTCCAAAGAACTGTCCTCTTCGATGACTTATCGGGGAAGGTTGGGCTAGGTTTTTTTTATTTTAAGAGCGCATCTGGCGACTGCCTACTTGGAAATTAGTCGCCGTACTTAAAATTGCCTAGTAGTAGGCTACTTTAAAATAGTAACATGGAAAAAACAACAAAAAGCTAGAAGGCAAGAGGCAGGAAGCAAGCTCCAGCGTCGGGGGAAGGACCGCCTTCCCCCCCAGGCGCGGGAACGCGCGACCTACAAAAATAACAAAAAAACACAGAAAAAAACAACAACTAGTTTAATAAAGGGGAGAGGGCCGGCCATCCCCCAAAAGTCGGTAAGTCCACCAGTCAATGTGCACGAACTCGTCCCGAGTACAAGGGACAGGCGATAGCGACCCCGCCCATCCCAATACCGGGACAGGTAACGTGCGCGAAGATCGCCTAGACTGGTACATTCAACAGCAATGTGCCGAACAGTCTGGGGGACAACGCAGTCTTCACATTAGGGCGCAGGCAAGCGCTCCATCAAATGGCGGTGCGTCCTGTAAGTGTGTCCAATTCGGAGACGACAGAAAGCAACCTAAAGCCCTCGCGGCATTGGGGGGTAGGTCTATGGGAACAGTCGCGGCGCAATGGCACGCAACTTTAAGTTCCCTTCGACCTTCTCCGATCTTCTTTGCCCGTATTTCGGCCATGTAGTCGGTATGAGGACGAGTGAAACGCCGGTCCACTCGCACAAGTCTCGCGGATTCATTGGCGCTCTAATCAGTGGGCTCATTCTCCGCAATGCCTATATGTCAAGGAACCCAGCAGAAGATAATCTCGACATCCACCCGGCTTGCCAAAACCGTGGCATCACGGATATCGGAACTAGGGCATGCGGAGATTCCAATGCCCCGAGAACACTCAGGGCGCTTTGTGAGTAGCTATATATCACAATCCGGTCTATGAACCGGGCACGTCGCGTAATCTCCCAAACTATGTGCTGTATTGCCATCAGCTCGGCCGTGAAGACAGACGTAGGGCGCCTGGCAGAGCCCCACTGACTTCAAACAGAGGGGATAAGGCGTGGAAGCCTAACATCTCTTGGGACTTTGAGCCATCTGTATACACTGGCACAGTTCCAGCGTGACACGAGGTGTTTTTCGAAAAGGGCGAATGCAATACTTCCGGCGCTGTAGGAGTGTTCCGACAAATAGCCAAAGGTGGTACCTTCCAGGGTGGCGTCCTGGGCAGAACCAGGGGCGCCACCGGCCCGAAAGCTATACCTAGTTCCCGAAGCAATTTCCTAGCCCTAAACTCAAAGGGCTTAGGGTATAACTGGCGTCTCTCGGCGGCATAGGCACCGCCAAAATCAGCTGGGATGCAGTGAGAGGTATTAGAGACTGAGAAAGGTGCCAGGTTCACCCGTACAGGAGAATAATGCACTGTGCACGGCGTACAGCGAGTGGCATCTCCCTAGCATCGACAAGTAGTCTTTCAATGGGGTAAGTGAGGAAGGCACCGGTCACCAGGCGAAGGCCGGTGTGGTGGATCGAGTCCACCTTCCGCAATACACGCTCAGCTGCCGATGAAAAAACTCGCATCCGTAGTCGAGCTTCAAACGAACAAAGGATCAATAAAAAAGTAAGGCAGTAGCCCTAACAGCGCCCCAAGCGCTGAACCTTACGGAACGAAGAATATCCATGGCGCAGGTACAAGAGACCCTAAGGCTACGAATATGAGCCTTTCAGGTGAGGCGTCGGTCAATACAAGACCGAGGAAACGGTGCGATTCAACCACTTCCACGCCAACCCCAATAAGAAACAAGTCTGGGTCAGGGTGGAGCCATCGATGTTGGCAGAAGTGCACCACATTGGTCTTAGCTAAAGAAAACCGAAAACTGTGCGCTTCGACATAGCGAGAAACCCGGTTCATTGCCTGTTGGAGTCGACGCTCCAGAGTTGGCATCTGGGCCGCGCCAAAAGAGATAGAAAAGTCTTCCACATAGAGCGTAGTGAGAACATTTTCCAGTAGCACCAAGGTGATGCAGTTGATGCTCAGAGCAAAGAGTGTGACACTGAGGACACTTTCCTGTGGGACACCCTCTTTTTTCCCTGCTAAATTCGGCTGGAGAGGACTCTCCCCACCCGTACGGAGAATCGAAGATCTCTGAAAAATTCAGATATAAAGATTGGGAGGCGTTCCCTCGCCCCATCATGTCGAGAGTCTCCATTCATAATACCGTATCTCCATGCGGTATCATAGGTTAGAGAGATTGGGCGGAAACCGGCCAGGATAAAGTGTTCTCTTCCCGGTTTGCGGAAGGCGAGCACGGTAGAGATTAGCCAGGAATCTGAGAGGAGACCCTTCCCCCAGATCCTGTTACACAGGTCTAAGAGAAAGGCCATGCCTCGCTCACCCAAGTGTCAAAGCATGGCGTACGGAATATTGTCTGCACCATGAGCGGTGCCCGCGCACGAAACAAGAGCGGAACGCAACTCACACAGAGTAAACCTGTCGTTGAAGGGTTCTCTGCCTCTCGAGGTAAAGTCCAGCCGGCAGCCTTCCTCGATATTACGACGAGCATTGAATGCTGGCGGAGCAGCATCCCGACCTGAGAATGCGGAGAAAGCGGTCGCGAAGGATTCCGCCACGGATTCAGGATCCGATTTTCCTGGAGAACGGGAGGGAGGTCCTGCGAGAACTTGCTCCGAATCTTTTTGACTCGCTTCCACATATCTTCTAGAGGGGTTTTTCTGTTAAGTGAAGACACATATGCCCGCCACGAAGAGCGGTGATCGTGCCCGCGTCGATGAGGTTTCATGAGAAGAACTCAACGGTCTCATCTACCTACCTAAACTCCTTGACTGAGACAGATAATTCAATTATTTCCTGAAATGTAGTCCACCGCGCCCGCGTCAAGCACCACCAGGGTGGATTCTCGGGCGGCAGCGGTCCAGAAAATGATACTTGAATGGGAAAGTAATCACTTACATATAGGTCATCGACAACACCCCAATATAAATCAGGCTGTGCATCCGGAGAGGACAAAGATAGATCGAGGCAGGACAATGAAGCTGTTCTAGGGCAGTGATGCGTAAACTCATCCACATTTAGGACACTCATCACAAGCTTGTCGATCAGGTCGGCACTGACTTGACCCCGGGGATTAGTAGTATAGTCTCCCCAGAGGCGGTGCCTACCGTTTAGATCTCCGAGCAAGAGAAAGGGCCTCGGCAACCGTGCCACGACGCGGTGGAAGTCCCCCGCATCGAAGTCGGCTGACGGTGGAATATAGGCGGAAATAACAGTATACCTCCTATGAAGGTGCAGCCACACAACTACTGCCTAAAAGGAGGTATCTAAGGCGAATAGAAGAACGGAGACATCATGCTGGGTGTAAATCGTGCATCCTATTGCCCGTGCATCATCCCGTGTTGGTGGGGTCGCAAAACCTTTATACCCCTGGAGAGTGGGCCCAGCATAGTCTCCTGCAAAAAGATAGCTAACGGAAAATGGGAGGAGACGAGCCTCTGCAACTCGTCCCAATTGGCCCGGAGTCCGCGGCCATTCCATTGAAGGAATATACCCTCCATGCCTAGCTCGGAGGAGATGCGGGGGCTATTTTCAAAGAGAAGACCCTCACGGGAATGGCTCTACGCTTCCCGGAGGCAGAGCTCCGGGAAGCGACCTTAAAGTAAATTACAAATATTTTAGGTAAGTTCAACTTTGCAAGTCGACAGGAGCGATTAGTATGGCCGAAGCGGTGGCAGTAATAGTACCTCCGCGGCAGTGGCACGAATGCCTACACACGGTAGCGATACAAACCAGCACGCACCGACTCAGGGAGCTTGTCACAGTGCGGAAGGCGCTGTCGCATTCGACGCTTATTATGGGAGGTTGAGCTCGCCATCCGAGTCTTTCCCTCCCTCTGCCTCGAAACCTTATGCGGGCGGGGCGGCTTCGGATGCGGGAGGCCCTCTTTTCGAGGATCCACAATCTCCGAGCCACCTAGCCCACTACTGGGCGTAGGCAAAGGAGCCGAAGCACCTCCAGGGCTGGCCTCTTTTCAGGGGGCAGCTTTAGGAACCAGGGAAGATGCATAGCGACTAACTTCAGGGGTTTTGCCTCCTGTGAGTCTAACGACTCGTTGGAGGCGCGTAACCGTTTGGCCTTACGGGAAACGGTCACGCTATGGGAAAGCGGGGGTGGGGGGGCTTAACCGGGACTGACTGTGGACCGTTTGTGTCTGGCAGCTTTAACAGGGGAGCACTCGGGGTGAGTATAACCTGCAGAAGGGTTCCAAATGGGCGCGGAAACGACCGTACTCGTAGGCCTGGAAGAGCCATCAGCAGAGTGTGACTTTCTTAATATTGAGGCATAGGATGTACCAGGCAGCGGCAGGCGCGCCATGACCAAGTCCTTAGCCTCGTGAAATGAGATACGATCCTGGGCCTGAACCGTCATGATTTCCTTCTCAAAGAGATACGCATCACATTGCTTTGAAGAAGCGGGATGCGGCTCTCAGCAATTGACACACTTGGCCACACACGGTTTGGGCTTATCGTGTGTGGCATTAGAGCAACTTACACATATTTCGGGTAACCCAGACTTTGCACGTTGACAGGAGCGGACGTACTATTACTGCCACTGCTTCGGTGGCAGTAATAATACTTCTGCGGCAGTGGCTCGAATGCCTTCACGCGGTAGCGGTACCAACCGGCACGCACCGACTCAGGGAGCTTGTCACAGTCAAACGTGACGAAGAGTGTAGGGCTGGGTCTCCAGGCTCCTCCCTGCTTTCTCATCACACGTTCGACCTTGAACGCCCCATGATCACCCAGCTCTAAGGTGATGTCATCTATGGAGTAGTCCACGAGTTCCCTCGCATAAACTACCCCTTAATGAAGTTCATGGTAGAGTGCGACGCCACACTCACAGGCGTGCCATGAGGTGTCTGTAGGGCACTAATCGGAGAGATTCGACGCATTCGCCAAAAGGCTCCAGACCGAGGAACGGGTCACCTCGGCTCTCTACCAATTACACTAGCTGAAGCTCTCCTCTTGTGGATCATGTTGCTCTTATACAACATACTACTATCAGTGGAGCGAATAACCAGGAAGCGTTTGAATACAGCGGGCTCGAAAACGCCGGGTATTCTCTAAATAAGGGGCCATGATGTAATCGCGGCTCCACTCTGCGCACTTTAACTTTTGGTATTTGTCAGGCACTCACCACCCAGGAGGGCAGCGGGGCCGGGCGTGCTGATCCTAGCTTGGTCCCTTACCAAAGTAGCTGACCCATCCGTCCCCGCAGCCCCCGCGGATGAAGAGGAGCCCCGAGTCTTTTTCGTCTTTTTTTTGTTTCTTTTCTTTTTAGGAGAGAAGGGTGGAGAATGAACCCGCTCCTCCCCTCTGCCGGCAGGAACCCCCAGGCCAGATGGACCGAACTCAGCTAGGTCCTTCTCCGAGATCCAGAAGGTCCTGGCGGTCGCAGGGGTACCGACCGGAGTAGGAGGTCCCTCTTCTCCTTGTACTACCTTGGAGACCCGAACCGTTTGAGGAGGACCTTGCCATTAGACAAGGTCCGGCGGCAAGCACCGAACCCGGATTTGACCCCATGGAAGGCCGTACAGTTTGAGGCTGGGTTTGCCTCAAGGACCATATCTATCTCGGGGTGGAGCATCCATTTTGCCATCCTCCCAGGACATCACAGGTCCTATTGGCAGCGGTGTCACAATTAGAGTATGGTGAGGCATAGGCCTTGACCCCCGCTAAGGTTAGTATACGAGCCAGCAAGTCTCTGGAGGGACCTGTCTATTTGCCCCGTCTACCCTCTCCCCCATAAGGGGGTTTGCCCTACCGAGATGGTTCAATGGGGAGAGGTCGGTTATGAGGTGCTTGCTGGCTTTCTTATCAGTCCCCTTGGAAAGTAAATAGGGGACTGCCGCTTGAAACACAGAAGCACCCGTGGCACCTCCAGACAATGGCGTGAGGGTTAGTCCCCTACACCCGTAGGCAAAGGAATAAGACTCCTCTCCGGTTAGAGAGATTTGGAGGGTCCCCTGCGAGAGCACAGGAGTGGGGAACCTCCATATTTTCAGTGGAGCTGTCCGAAAGCGGCTCCGTCGATGATAAGGGGGAAAGGGGTAGAGTTTTATTTGGGGGTTTTACATCATCGGGCATGGTGACACTCTTTCTCTTACGGGAAGCAAACGCTAATCTCCCCTCGCAGTAACCCACTCTGCTAGGGGTGCGTACGGGGCTGGCAGAGCTAGGTGCCGCCATTTTAGGCCACCCCTCCTGCCTAGTGACCTGGCAGCCCTTCGGCATGGCTCCACCTTGGGCAAGGCGTAAAAAAGATAGATAGTGAAGTGAGAAGAAAAGGGGATGTGAGGAAGGTATGAGTTGGGTTGAAGCAGGTTGTTAATAACCCAACATCCCTACCTGGAGCTCAGGGGTTAGGGAACATTGCCCCCTACCCCACCAGCCCCGACCCGTGATCGTTGGCTGAGAAGAAGGTCAGCATCTATCCTGTGAAAATAGAAGCCGACCAGAGAAACTTGTGGGAGAAGTTGTATGGGAGAAACACAGGCTGTCTGAAAGAAGGAGAAGAGGCTAAGCTGGGGCCGGATGGGGTGCTGATTGCCTTCAGCACGGCGTCCAGGAAGGCAAATTGCCGTGCCCTTTACGGGGAGATTAGGCTTGGTATGCGAGTCTTTTCCTCCTCCGATTCAAAACCTTTGGCGGACGGTGCGGCTTCGAAGGCGGGGTCCCTCCTTTGGAGAATCCACCGTCTCCGAGCCACCTAGCCCGGCCCTGGTTAGAAACATAGGAGCCGAAGCTCATTTGGTGATGTACTCCTTTTGGGGGCAAGATTTATGAAGCCCAGAAGGCGGCCTCCGGACCAACTCTGTGGAGGCGCGCGGCCCTTTCGCCTTACTGAAAAGGGTCACGCTCCCTTGAAACTGCCTCCTTTAACGCCCAGTCACAAAACTTTGTGGCTTCAATGGGCCTGGAAGTACATGACCTTGGACATGAGTTGCGTTCTCTTCACTGACGAGAACAAGGTAACCATTGACGGAACTGATAGTTGGGTCTATTTGGGAAATTAACCTCACCAGCAGGGAGGAGGTCATGTTGTGGGCTGGTAAAACTGGACCTAGACTTGTTGGCCCAGACAGGTTCCTGATGGGGTTAAAGTGAGCGCAGCCGCCTACTGTAGTAATTTGAAGGAGGTCTTGGTTCCATGGATAAATGACATAACGTTGTCACTTCTAAGGTCTCTAGTTTTCATGCATAACAATGGTCCATACCACTCTGCCAGGGCCACCCAAGCGTTCTTAGGCTCTTACGGCGCATATAAGGTGACAAGTTGATGGTGTGGCTGATAACCTCCCCGGATCTAAACACAATCGAAAATTTGTGGTCAATCATTAAACAAGATGTTTATGCCGACGGATGTCAATTTTCCTCTGAAGAGGTCTGAGAGGCGACCATTAAAACTGCAGCAGAGGCAGTCCAACCTGCTACTATTAAAAAATTGACAGATTCCATGCATGATAGGGTTTTTTAAGACATGCGTCAAATGGCGCTTAGGTGGGCAAATAATTCATTATGCCCATCAACCCTGTATTATAATTGTGGGTTTCTGTTAAATATATACGCAAGGTATGCTTAATGCATATAATTGCTCTTCGTTTTCTCCCCGCAAATGTCTAGATGGACTACATTCATTCAAAAGATATTAGCGTGGTTCACCCCTAAAATAACGAATCTGAAATAAAATTTGAAGGACGAAACACAACATAATGAAAACAAAGCATTAGTGTTGCCACATTGTGCAGACCACCTGGCAAAGGTTTCATCAAAATTGATTTACAGAGAACTGAGAAATCCTAACTTTCCCTACCAAGCAATTAGCGTGATTCAAAGTTTATAATACACGTTGGAGAGTGTTGCCATACCTACATTACGAATTTTCATGTGTGAGCTGAAAGTTACCAGTAAAATGAACACTATAAACACAAAATTTCCAAGAATATTCCTTGCAATCTCCATAGAAATTTAAGATTATATAAGAAAATGGAGATTTGGGCATTTTGTTCTCTAATTTGGACGGTACTGTAGAGTACTCATGATCATCTACAGGAAGTTAAATTATTTTAGCAGATGAAAATGAATACCTCTCCACATGACATTTGTAGACTATGAAAAATGTTCGACTCATTAAGGATCGATTAACAAAATCCATTAATTCCTTCCCCGTCTTCACGCACACAACAGACCCACTCTTTCGTCCCGTTTTTTTTTTTTTAGCCCATCTGGCGACCCCCTACTTGGGCATAAATCGCCGTACACAACACAGCCTACTACTAGGCTATATTAAAAACAAAACAGAAACAAATAGAAATATGTAAATATAGATAAAAAGGACATGGGCTAAAAAAATAAAAATAAAACAACAAAAAGGCAAGAAGGAAGCGCGCCAGCGTGGGGGCAGGCCCGCCTTCCCTCGGCGCAGGAACATGCGGCCTACAAATAACACAAAACAAAAAACCATTCAAATCAAGTGCAGGAGGCCAACCTCCCCTAAAAAGTCGTATAGTCCACAAGTCTGTGCGCACGAACTCGTCCCGAGTACAAGGGACAAGTGGTAGAGACCGCACTCGTCCTGGTCCCAAGACAGGTCCCCTGCGCGAAGATCACCCAGACTGCGACATTGAACAAGGATGTGCAGAGCAGTCAAGGGGATAAAACAAACCTCGCAGTAGGGCGCAGGCGAACGTTCCATCAAATGGTGGTGCGCCCCACGAGTGTCTTTTGTAGACTTTGCCCGTCTACAAGAGCGATTCTTCTTGCAGAGGCGGTGACAGTAGTAGCACCACCCCGGAAGCGGCACGAATGCCTTCACGCGGTAGCGATACCAACCGGCACGCACCGACTCAGGTAGCTTATCACACTCAAACGTGACGAAGAGCATAGGGGTGGGTCTCGAGGCCCCTCCCTGTTTTCTCATCACACGTTCGACCTTGACCACTCGATGGTCGCCAGCTCTAAGGTAATGTCATCTATGGAGTAGTCCACGAGTTCCCACGCATAAACTACTCCTTTTTACGAAGTTCATGGGAAAGTGCGGTATCACACTCACAGGCGTGCCATCTAGTGGCTGGGACTTCCCATCACGGGGAAACACCGGTGCCGGACGTACCTATTTTGGCTTGATCGTATGCAGAAATGACAGCTGCCGCATCCATTCCCGTGGCTCCTGCGGAGAGACAGGAGCCCCGAGTATTTTGGGTCGTTTTCCTGTTTCGGATTTTTTTAGGAGAGGAGGGTGGGGAATGAACCCGCTTTTCCCCTCCGCCGGCAGGAGTCCCTAGACCAGATGGGCCGGCCTCAGCAAGATCCTTCTCTGAAATGGGGAAAGTCTTGGCTGTCATAATGGCACCAGCCGGGGGGAGGGGTCCTTCCTCTCCTTGTAAGGTCTTTGTCGCCCGCGCATTCTAAGGAGAAGCTTTCATAGGGAAGGAATTGGGTTCTGTGTTTGGAACCGATCTCGTGTTTGACCCCATGAACGATCCTACCGTCTGGAGCTGGGTCACCTTACGGACTATGTCTATCTCGGGGGGGAGGGGGCTCCAAATGGTCATCACCCACGACATCACGGGTCCCATTCGAGGTCCATTTTATTCTATTCTGAGCCGGTGATCCGGTATCCGTCGGGAAAGAGAGAAGGGTACGTACAGTGGCCCCCTGTAGACTTGCTATGCGCGCTAGCAGGACTTTAAGGGACACAGGCTGACGGGCCCTGTTATCACTCGGCCCCCCAAGGAGGTTAGCTATATCAAGCCACTCCTACCGGGAGCGGTCAATCATGGGCCGCTGGCGTGCTTTCTTGGCAGTCCCCTTGGAAAGTATAGGGGGGACCAGCTTGTAGGAGGAGTCACCCAAGGGCGACTCCAGAGAAAGGGGTGAGGGGGAGTCCCCTGCACCCGTAGACATAGGAGAGGAGTAAGCCTCCTCTCCTGTCGAATAGTTTTGGAAGGTGCCCTGTGAAAGCACAGGGGAGGTAGATCTCCATTTTTTCAGTGGAGATGCCCGAAAGCGGCTCAGTCGATGGTCGGTGGGATGTTAGAGGGGGAGTATTTTTTTTTTCAACTCATCATTGGGCTTTTGCTGACCGTATTCATGTCATGGGATGCATTCGCCAATCTCTCCACGCAGTAGCCAGCTCTGCGAGAGGTGAATACGGGGCCGGAGAGAACCAGCCGCCTCCATTTGAGACCACTCCTCCCGCCTAGTGACCTGGTAGCCCATCAGCATGGCGGCTCCACCTTAGGCACCGCGTAAATTTGATATACATTGCAAGGAGAGAGAAAAGGTATGTGAGGGAAGTGTGGGTGGGTATGAAGCATGTTGTTAAAATCCCACCACCCCAGACTAGAGCTCAGGGGTGAGAGGGCGTTGTCCCCTCCCCCCTCATCTCCCATCGGGAATGGTTGGGTGAGAGAAAGCTGGTTGGTGTCTACCCTGTGAAATTAAAGGCCAACCAGAGAATGTTGTGGGAGAGGTTGTATGGAAATGAGGAAACGGAGTAAGAAGACAGGGTGTCAGAAAGAAGCAGAAGAAGCTAAGCTGGGGCCGGACGGGGCGCTGAGTCTCATCAGCACGGCGGCCAGGAAGGCGAATCGCCACGCCCCTCACGGGTTCTTTCGAGTGCCTCCTCCTTTGTGGGTCCCGAGGGGTTGTCTGTTTGGTGTTAATATACAGTAATGCCATTGGATCTCATCACCCCAACGAGGAGCGGCCCCCAGGGGCCTTAGGACTTCCCATCGATTATCTTTCTGATTTTTAATCTACTCCTCCCTCAATGTCTTGGACAACAAAGCTTCTGCCAGCACATTCAATCATCAATGCAGTCAAAACTTTTGCACTTTAATTAAAAAAATACCACACCATCACATTTTCAGCGCCGATATTACAAGCTTCGTCCATTGCTATTGGAATAATTTCTGCGCAATTTAATTTCCAATTAAAATCATTTTTAATATCTGACAAAGCAAGAATTTAATTTCATTCTCGTAATTACTCGTCGTTTCACCCCCAACATTTCCAATTTTGAGTCGCGTGCACATGATTCTATAAGTTACTATGTCGGTACGTATGTCGGTCGGTAGGTAGGTTGTCATTTTACTTTTCAATGAGTTTTTTTTTTGCAATAACACCGTAACTATTCAGCTGATTCTAACGAAATTTGAATCCCTTAAGTTGTTTTACATTCTCTTTCGCATGATATAATTGCCAAGGTCTTCTCAAGGTTAGTCCGGGAATATTTGAAAGTCTTGAAGGTCGTAAAGTCATATAGTCATAAGATCATAAATCAGAATAATTGAGAACATCCGACATAGGTCTGTTGATCTTGTTTTAAATGGAAAAAATAATTTCGGTCAAATTGCCTCCAAGAAATCCTGCCCTTGTATTAAAAGGGGGAAAGAGTAGGTTTGAAAGACTTGCTATGTCTAACACCATAACTTTCTCTTACTTTAACACTTTTATTATAAAACTAAAAGAAATTTTGGATTGAGAATCTCTGGTCGAGTTTGGCTTTATTTTATGAGTCCCCGCGGATGGAGAGGAGCCCCGAGTATTTTTCGTCATTTTCATGTTTTATTTCGTTTTGGAGAGGAGGGAGGCGAATGAGCCCGCTTCTATCCTCCGCCTGAAGGAGCCCCCAGGCTAGATGGCCCGGCCTCAGCAAGGTCCTTCTCCGAGATCTAGAAGGTCCTAGCGGTCGCAGGGGCACTGGCCGGAGGAGGAGATCCTTCCCCTTCTTGTACTGCCTTGGAGACCCGAGCCATTTGTGAAGGAGCATGCATAGGGGCAGATTCGAGTTCGGGGTTTGGCGCCGAACCCGGATTCGCCTTCATGGAAGGTCCTATCCCATGGGACTGGATTGCCTCAAGGACCATGTCTATCTCGGATGGGGTGTGTGGGGGTTCCATTTGGCCATCCGCTCAGTACATCACAGATTCCATTGGCAGCGGTGTCGCTAGTCAGGTTATTTGGCAGGGCACGTGCCAAATATTCAAGCCAGCAGGTTTTTCGAGTGAAGGGGCCGATGGGCCCCGTATTCCCTCTCCCTCCTAAGGGTGTTTGCCTTACCGAGCCGCTTCAACGGTGAGCGGTCGGTTATGGGCTACATGTTGGCTTTCTTACCCATAGACAAAGGAGAGGAGTAAGCCTCCTATTCGCTTAAAGAGTTTCAGAGGGTCCCCTACGAGAGCAGGGGGGGGGGGGGAAAGGACCTGCATTTTTCAGTGGAGCTGTCCGAAGGCGGCTCCGTCGATGGTAAGGGGGGAAAGGGGAAGAGTTTTTTTTATTTTCATCATCGGGCATGGGGACCCTATTCTTTACGCGGGAATCAAACTCTAATTACTCCTCGCAGTATCCCGCTCTGCGATGGCTGCATACAGGGCTGACAGAGCCAGATGCCACAATTTAGGCCACCACTCGCGCCTGGTGACCTGGTAAGCCTTCGGCATGGCGCCTTCACCTTGGGCACGGCGTAAAAATATAGATAGTCAAGTGAGAAGGAAAGGGGATGTGAGGAAGGTATGGTTGTGGACTGCATACTCGGGCATAAGTCGCCGGAATCACGGCAGCCTAGGACTTGGCTCTTTTAAAACAACAATATGCAAAGCACAAAAAAAAACACTCATTAAAAAAGGAAAATGAAAAGGGCATCAAGCAAGAAGCAAGCTCCGGCGTCGGGGGGAGGTCGGCTAGCCCACGGCGAATGAAAGTACGACCTACGAAGAAAACTAAAAACAAAACAAAAACTAGTTAAATAACGGGGAGAAGGCCGGCCCCCTACAAAAAATCATTAAGTCTAAAGGTCAATGTGAACGAACCCGTCCCGAGTACAAGGTAAAAGTGGTAGCGATCCCGCTCGTCCCGGTACCGGGAGATGTAACGTGCGCGAAGATCGCCCAGACTGGGACATTCAACAATAATTTGCCAAACAGTCTGAGGGACAATGCAGTCTTGATAGTAGGGCGCAGGCGAGCGCTCTATCAAGTGGCGGTGAGTGCCGCGAGTGTGTCCAATTCAGAGACGACAGAAAGCAATCTGAATCCTTCGCGGCATTCGGAGGTAGGTCCATGGGAACAGTCGTGGCGCAATGGCAAGCAACTTTATGTTCCCCTCTACCGTTTCCCATCTTCTTTGCCAAGCCGCCCCGAGAGCTGCCCTTATTCCTGCCATGTAGTCGGTGGGAGAAAGAGCGAAACGCTAGTCCAGTCGCCCAAGTCTCGCGGACTCTTTGGCGCTCTCTTCGGTGGGCTTATTCCAGGCAATGCCTATATGCCCAGGAACTCAGCAGAAGATAATCTCGACATCCGCCCGGCCTGCCAAAACTGTGGCTTCACGAATATCGCGATCAGGTGATGCGGAAATTCCAATAGGCCGAGAGAACTGAGGGCGCTTTGTGAGTCGCTATAAATCACAATCCCTTCTCCGAACCGGGCACGTTGCGTAATCTGCCGTACTGAACGGTGTATTGCAACAAGCTCGGCCGTGAAGACAGAGGCAGCGCCTGACAGAGCCCCACTAACTTCGAACAGAGGGGATAGGGCGTGGAAACCGACCCCTCTTGTGACTTAGGGCCATCTGTATATGCTGGCACGGTTCCAGCGTAACACGAAGTGTGCTCCAAAAACGTCGAACGAATACTCCCGTTGCTGTAGAAGCTTTGTGAGCAGATGTGTGGCGAGAAATAGCCAAAAGTGGTACCATCCAGGGTGGCGTCCTGGGCAGAACCAGGGGCGACACCGTCCCGAGAGCTATACCTAGCACTAAACCTAAAGGGCTTAGGGTATGACTAGCGTATTTTGGCGTCATAGGCACCGTCGAAGTCAGCTGCGGATGAAGTGAGAGCTATTGGCGACTGAAGGAGGCACCGGGCTCACGCGTACAGGCGAATAATTCACTGTCCACGGTTTAGAGCGAGTGTAATCTCCATAGTATCAACAAGTAGTTTTTCAATAGGGTAATTGCGGATGGCACCGGTCCATGGCGAAGGCCTGTGTGGTGGATCGAGTCCACCTTCTGCAATACACGCTCAGCTGCGGATGCCTAAAACTCACATCCGTAGTCCAGCTTCGAACGAACAAAGGATCGATAAAAAAGTAAGGCAGTAGCCCAATCAGCTCCCCAAGCGCTGAACATCAGGTAACGGAGAATGTCCATGGCGCGGGTACAAGAGACCCTAAGGCTGCGAATATGAGCCTCCCAGGTGAGGCGTCGGTCAAATACAAGACCGAGGAAACGGTGCGATTCAACTACTTACAGACATATTCCATTGAGAATAAGGTCTGGGTCAGGGTGGAGCCGTGGATGGCGGCAGAACTGCACCACCTTAGTCTTGGCCAAGGAAAACCGAAACTTGTGCGCTATGGCATAGCGAGAGACGCGGTTCAATGCCTGTTGGAGTCGACTCTCCAGAGTTGGCATCTGGGCCGTGCCAAGAGAGACCGAAAGGTCGTCCACATAGAGCGTAGCCCGAACGTCTTCCGGCAGCACCGAGGTGATGCCGTTGATGCTCAGGCAAAGAATGCGACACTGTGGACACTTTCCTGCGGCACACCCTCTTCCTGCTCCATTGGACCAGGGAAGGATCCCTCCACCTGTACGCGGAATCGACGATCTCGCAAAGAAATTCAGATATAAAGAATGGGAGTCATCCCTTCACCCACATCGTGTCCAGAGTCTCCATGATGCCGTATCGCCATGCGGAATCATACGCCTTCTCCAGATCGAAAAACACCTTGGCGTAGTTCTGTCTACGAAGGAAGGCCTCGCAGACGGCATTTACCAGTCGGAGCAGAGCATCTGACGTGGAGTGGAACTTTCGGAAGCCATACTGTGCAGAATACAGACGGGCTTCGCTGTTCAGAACAAAAGCCAATCTAAAATGTACCAATTTCTCCAACTTGCACTCGCAAGAGGTTGGAGAGTTTGGGCGAAAATCGGCCGAGGTAGAGTGATCTCTCCCCGGTTTGCGAAAAGTGAGCACAATAGAAATTTGCCAGGAATCTTGGAGGAGACTCTTTACCCAGATCCTGTTGAACAAATCTAACAGAAAGGCCGTGCCTCGCTCACCCAGGTGTCAAAGCATGGCGTACGGGACATCCAAGGGTGGTGTCCGCGCACGAAGTAAGGCTGTAACGCAATTCACTCACAGTAAACCTGTTGTTGAAGGGTTATCCGCCTCTGGAGGTAAAGTCCAGGCGGCGGCCTTCCGCGACTTCTCGACACGCATTGAATGCTTGCAGAGAAGCATACCAGCTAGAGAATACGGAGAAAGCGGTCGCGAAGGATTCCGCTATGGACGCGGGCTCCGAGATTGCGGTCCCATTTCCTGGAGAACGGGAGAGGGTCATGCGAGAACTTACCACAATTCCTTTTGACTCGCCTCCTCACCTCTGCTAGAGGGGTCTTTCCCGTTAAGTGAATACACGTATGCCCGCCAAGAAGAGCGGCGTGCTTGCTTCGAAATTTACCGTAACCTAGTCCGTGCCCGATGAAATTCACCGGCAGTGTACTTGTACGGGCGGCGTTTATAGAGCATGTAGGCATATCGATTCTATTTGAGGGCCGTCTCACACTCTGCTGTCCACCACGGAAGTTGTCTCCGTGCAAAACGGCCGGACCTTACAGGAATAGCAGTTAGGCCCACGGTGATGAGTTTGCCAGAGAAGAACTCAATGGCCTCATCTACCGACCTAAGTTCCTCGACTGAGATAGAGAAACCAGTAATTTCCTTAAATGTGGACAACCGCGCCTGCGCCAAGCACTACCAGGCTGGACTCTCGGGCGCCAGCGGCCCATCAAATGATATTTAAATGGAAAAGTAATTACTACTATGGAAGTCATCCCCCCCACGGAAAAAAAATCAGGCTGTGCATCCGGAGAGCACAATTATAGATAGAGGCAGGAAAATGAAGCAGTTCTCGGGCAGTCAGGCGTAAACTTATCCACATTTAGGACACCTATCTCCAGCTAGTCGATCAGTTCGACAACGACTTGCCGCCGGGAATTAATCGAGTAGTTTCCCCAGAGGAAGTTGATGGGCGAAAAAATTGGTTTGACGAAGGACTTGTGAATGTGCATCGAGCAAGAGAAAGGGCCTCGGCGGAAGTCTCACGCGTCGAAGTCCGCTGCCAGTGGAATGTACGCAGAAATAATGGTATACCCCCTATCCAGGTGCAGGTGCACAGTTACTGCCTGAAAGGAGGTATCTAACGCGAAGAAAAAAGGGAGACATCATGCCGGGTGTAAATCGCGCATCCTCCCGCCCGGCAACCATTCCCTGTTGGTGAGGTCGCAAAACTCTTATACCCCTGGAGGGTGGGCAGAACACATGCGCCCAGCATAGTCTCTTGCAATTCCATTGAAGTAATATGTCCTCCAGGCCTAGCTCGGTGGAGACGCGGGCCATGATTGAAGAGAAGACCCTCGCGGGAATGGCCATACGCTTCCCGGAGGCATAACTCCAGGTGCTGTTGACCGGACAATTCGCTGAAGGCGCTGTGGCCTTCGAGGAGTTTTGGGGCGAGGTTGGGCTCACCATACGAGTCTTTTCCTCCCTTCGTCTCGAAACCTAAGGCAAGCGGGGTGGCATCCCAGGCGAAAGTCCCTTTTTAGGAGGATCACCGTTTCCGAGCCACCCAGCTTACCACTGTGTGTGGGCGAAGGAGTGAAGCTTCTTTAGTGCTCCTTTAGTCGTACTTTCGGGAGGCATCTTTAGGAACCTCGGAAGACGGCCTCAAGACCATCTTCAGGCGTGCTGCCCCCTGTTAGCTTAACGACTCGGTGGAGGCGCGCAGCCGTTTCACATTACACGAAACGGTAACGCTGGAGGAAGGGAGGGAAGCCCCGGTTTTATCCGGAGCTGAATGTAAACCCTTTGTGCCGCCAGACTATCCAGGGAAGCGCCTTGGGTGGGTAGAACCAGCTCAAGGGTTCCGAATGAGCACGGAAACGACCGTGCTCGTAGGCCTGGAGGAGCCAGGAGCAGACAGTGTCTTTCTCAACATTGAGGCATAAGACCTCCCGGGCAGCGCCGGGCGCGGCATTACCAAGTCCTTAGCTTCACGAAATGAGAGGTGTTGCTGAGCCTGAACCGCCATGATTTCCTTCTCAAAGAAGATGCATACCACATTGCTTCGAAGAAGCGGGGTGTGGCTCTCAGCAATTGACACACTTGGCCACGCACGATTTGGACTTATCATGTGAGGCCTTGGACCAACTTAAACATATTTAACGTAACCCCGACTTTGCACGTCGACAGGAGCACCTCCCCGGCAGTGGCACGAATGCCTTCATGCGGCAGCGATACCAACAGGCACGCACCGACTCAGAGAGATTGTCACAGTCGAACGGGAAAAAGAGTGGTGGGGGGTGGGTCTCCAGGCCCCTCCCTGTTTTCTCATCACACGTTCGACCTTGTCCGCCTCATGGTTGGCCAGCTATAAAGTGATGTCATCTACGGACTAGTCTACGAGTTCCCCGCATAAAATACTTACACGAAGTTCATGGTAGAGTGCGTTGTCACACTCACAGGAGTGCCATAAAGTGTCCGAAAGGAACGAATCATGGTCGCCTCTGAGGGATTCGAAGCATTCGCAGAAAGGCTCCTTTCCGAGAAACGTGTCATCTTTGGCTCTCTACCAATTACACTCGCTAAAGATCTCACCTGATG
This sequence comes from Ceratothoa steindachneri, assembly GCA_963969495.1. NCBI lineage: Eukaryota > Metazoa > Arthropoda > Malacostraca > Isopoda > Cymothoidae > Ceratothoa > Ceratothoa steindachneri. The sequence continues at coordinate 125,810,469 of OZ018323.1, forward strand.
GATCATGTTGCCCTTAGCTAACATTCTGCCATCAGTGGAGCGAAAAATAATGGAAGCATTTGAAGCCAGCGGGCTCGAAAACGCCGGGTAGCCTCTGAATGAGGGGCCCCGATGTAATCGAGGCTCCGCTTTGCGCACTAGTAGTACTGGTCTTATTCAGGGACTCCGCATCCGGGGTGGCAGAGGGGCCGGACGTGTCAATCTTGGCTTGTTTGCTTACCAAAGTGGCAGCAGACTTATACGTCCCCGTAGCCCCTGCGGATGGAGAGGAGCCCCCCCCGAGTCTTTTTCGTCTTTTTTTGGAGAAGAGGGCGGGGAATGATCCCGCTTCTTCCCTCCGCAGGCAGGAGGCCCCAGGCAAGATGGACCGGCCTCATTTTTTTTTTTTTTTATAGAGCCCATCTGGCAACTACCCACTTGGGCATAAGTCGCCGAAAAACACGACAGCCTAGAATTAGGCTACTTTAAAGTTAAAATATGAAAACTTAACAATCAATATAAATTGGAAAAACTTAACAATCGAAGCAATCTCCGGCAGCGGGGGGAGGTCCCCCTCACCCCGGTGCAGGAGAGTGCAACCTAAAACAAAACAACAAAAAAAAAAGGAACCTTAAATAAAGGGGAGAAGGCCGGCCTCCCCCCAAAAGTCAATAAGTCCACCAGTCATGGTGCACGCACTCGTCCCGAGTACAAGGGACAGGCGGTAGCGACCCCGCCCATCCCGGTACCGAGACAGGTATCGTGCGCGAAGATCACCCAGACTGGGACATTCGACAAGAATATGCCGAACAGTCTGGGGGACGACGCAGTCGTTGCAATAGGGCACATGCGAGCGCTCCACCAAGTAACGATGCGTCACACGAGTGTGTCCGATTCGAAGACGACAGAAAGCAACCTGAAGCCGCCGCGGCATTGGGGGATAGGTCCATGGGAACAGTCGCGGCGCAATGGCACGCAACTTTAAGTTCCCCTCGACCGTCTCCCATCTTCTTTGCCAAGCAGTCCGAAGAGCTGCCCGTATTCCTGCCATGTAGTCAGTGTGAGGAAGAGCGAAACGCTGGTCCGGTCGCAGAGTCCTCGCGGACTCTTTGGCGCCCTCATCGGCGCGCTCATTCCCCGCAATTCCTACATGTCCAGGAACCCAGCAGAAGATAATCTCGACATCTGCCCGGCTCGCCAAAACCGTGGCGTCACGGATTTCGCGAACCAGGGGATGCGGAGATTCCAATGCCCCGAGAGCACTCAGGGCGCTTTGTGAGTCGCTATAGATCACAATCCGGTCTCCGAACCGGGCACGTCGCGTAATCTCCCGTACCGAGTGGTGTATTGCCACCAGCTCGGCCGTGAAGACAGACGCAGCGCCTGGTAGAGCCCCGCTGACTTCAAACAGAGGGGATACGGCGTGGAAGCCGACCCTCTCTTGGGACTTGGAGCCATCCGTATACACTGGCACGGTACCAGCGTGACACGATGTGTTCTCCAAAAAGGTCGAACGCAATACTCCCGGCGCAGTACAAGCTTTGGGAGCAGAGGCGTGGCGACAAATAGCCAAATGTGGTACCCTCCAGGGTGGCGTCCTGGGCAGAACCAGGGGCGCCACCGGCCCGAGAGCTATATCTACCTCTCGAAGGAGTTTCCTGGCCCTAAACCCAAAGGGCTTAGGGTATGACTGGCGTCTCTCGGCGGCATAGGCACCATCGAGATCAGCTGCGGATGCAGTGAGAGCTGTTGGCGACTGAGGGAGGCGCCGGGCTCGCGCGTACAGGCGAGTGATGCACTGCACGCGGCGCAGAGCGAGTGGCATCTCCCCAGCATCGACCAACAGGCTCTCAATGGGGGAAGTGCGGAAGGCACCGGTCGCAAGGCGAAGGCCGGTGTGGTGGATCGAATCCACCTTCCGCAATAAACGCTCGGCTGCGGATGCATAAAACTCGCATCCGTAGTCGAGCTTCGAGCGAACAAAGGATCGATAAAAAAGTAAGGCGGTAGCCCTATCAGCGCCCCAAGCGCTGAACGTCACGGAACGGAGAATGTCCATGGCGCGGGTACAAGAGACCCTAAGGCTGCGAATGTGAGCCTCCCAGGTGAGGGGACGGTCGAATACAAGACCAAGGAAACGGTGCGACTCAACCACATCCAGGCGCACCCCATTAAGAAACAAATCTGGGTCGGGGTGAAGCCGTGGATGGCGGCAGAAGTGCACCACCTTAGTCTTGGCCAAAGAAAACCGAAACCTGTGCGCTTCGGCATAGCGAGAGACGCGGTTCAATGCCTGTTGGAGTCGGCGCTCCAGAGTTGGCATCTGGGCCGCGCCAAAAGAGATCGAAAGGTCGTCCACGTAGAGCGTAGCGAGAACATCTTCCGGCAGCACCGAGGTGATGCCGTTGATGCTCAGGGCAAAGAGTGTGACACTGAGGACACTTGCCTGCGGGACACCCTCTTCCTGCTCCTTTGGGCCGGAGAGGGCTCCCCCCACCCGTACGCGGAATCGACGATCTCGCAAAAATTCAGATATAAACATTGGGAGGCGTCCCCTCGCCCCCATCGTGTGGAGAGTCTCCATGATACCGTATCGCCATGCGGTATCATAGGCCTTCTCCAGATCAAAAAACACCGTGGCGTAGTGCTGTCTACGAAGGAAAGCCTCGCAGACGGCATTTTCCAGTCGGAGCAGAGCATCCGACGTGGAGTGGAACTTACGGAAGCCGCACTGTGCAGAAGACAGATGTCCTCCGCTGTCCAGGAAAAAGGCTAATCTAACATTTACCAATTTCTCCATCAACTTGCACACACAAGAGGTTAGAGAGATTGGGCGGAATCCGGTCGGAGTAGAGTGATCTCTCCCCGGCTTGCGAAAGGCGAGCACAGTAGCGATTCGCCAGGAGTCTGGGAGAAGACCTTCCACCCAGATCCTGTTGAACAAATCTAACAGAAAGGCCATGCCTCGCTCACCCAGGTGTCGAAGCATGGCGTACGGGACATCGTCCGGACCATGGGCGGTGTCCGCGCACGAAGCGAAAGCGCAGCGCAACTCACTCACAGTAAACTTGTCGTTGAAGGGTTCTCCGCCTCTGGAGGTAAAGTCCAGCCGGCGGCGTTCCGCGACATCACGACGTGCATTGAATGCTGGCGGAGGGAGCAGCATCCCGATAAGAGAATGCGGAAAAAGCGGTGGTGAATTATTCCCCTACGGACGCGGGGTCCGAGATTGCGGTCCCATTCTCCTGGAGAACGGGAGGGGGGTCCTGCGAGAACTTGCCCCGAATCCTTTTGACTCGCTTCCACACCTCAGCTAAAGGGGTCTTCCCGTTAAGTGAAGACACGTATGCCCGCCAAGAAGAGCGGCGGGCGTGCTTCGAAATATACCGGAACCTAGCCCTAGCCCGACGAAATTCAGCGACAGTGAAATCGTTCGGGCGGCGCTTATAGCGCATGTAGGCATAACGCTTCTGTTTGAGGGCCGTCTCACACTCGGCCGACCACCATGGGAGTGGTCGGCGTGCAAAACGGCCAGACGTCCTAGGAATAGTAGTCAGGCCCACGGCGATGAGGTTGCCGGAGAAGAACTCAACGGCCTCATCTACCGACCTAAACTCCTAGACTGAGATAGAGAATTCAGTCATTTCCTAAAAAGCAGGCCACCGCGCCCGCGCCAAGCACCACCGAGGAGGTCTCTCAGGCGGCAGTTGCCCTGAAAATGATATTTGAATGGGAAAGTGATCACTACGATGGAGGTCATCGACCACCCCTCAATCAAAATCAGGCTGTGCATCCGAAGAGCACAAAGATAGGTCAAGGCAAGAAAATGAAGCGGTTCTCGGACAGTGATGCGTAAACTCATCCACGTTTAGGACACCCATCTCAAGCTCTTCGATCAGATCGGCAAGGACTTGTCCCCTGGGATTTATGGAGTAATCTCCCCAGAGAGGATGCCTGCCGTTCAGATCTCCAAGCAAGAGATAGGGCCTCGGCAACCGTGCCACGACGCGGCGGAAGTCCCTCGCGTCGAAGTCAGCTGACGGTGGAATGTACGCAGAAATGATAGTATACCTCCTATCCAGGTGAAACTGCACAGCCACTGCCTGAAAGGAGGTATCTAAAGAGAAAGGAAGAACGGAGACATCATGCCGGGTGTAAACTGCGCACACCCCAGCCCGGCCATCCCGCGGTGGTGGGGTTCAAGACCCTTATACCCCGGGAGGGCAGGGAGGGGGCACGAACCTAGCATGGTCTCCTGCAAAAAAATAGCTAACGGGGAACGGGACGAGACGAGCCTCCGCAGCTCCTCCCAGTTGGCCCGGAGTCCACGGCAATTCCATTGAAGGAATATGCCCTCCAGGCCTAGCTCGGAGGAGACGCGGGGGCCCTCCTCGAATTGAAGACCCTCACGGGAATGGCCGTACGCTTCCCGGGGGCAGAACCCCGGGCGCTGTTGGCCGGATAAAGCGCTGAAGGCGCTGTCGCCTTCGAGGACTTATTGGGGGAGGTTGGGCTCGCCATGCGAGTCTTTTCCTCCCTCCGCCTCGAAACCTTAGGCGGGCGTTGCGGCTTCGGAGGCGGGGGGCCCTCTTTTCGAGGAACCACCGTCTCCGAGCAACTCGCTCCACCTCGGGGCGTGGGCGAAGGAGCCGAAGCTCCTTTGTTGCTGTCCTCCTTTCGGGGGACAGCTTTAGGAACCCCGGAAGATGGCCTAGCGACCATCTTCAGGGGTGTTGCCTCCTGTGAGTCTAACGACTCGGTGGAGGCGCGTGGCCGTTTCGCCTTACGGGAAACGGTCACGCTGGGGGAAGAGGGGGGAGCCCTGGTTTTAGCCGGGGCAGGGTATGAACCCTTTTTTCCGCCAGCTTTACCAGGGGAGCGCCCGGGTTGGGTAGAACCCGCAGAAGGGCTCCGAATGGGCGCGGAAACAACCGTGCTCGTTGGCCTGGATGGGCCAGGAGCAGAGGGTGCCTTCCTAACTATTGAGGCATACGACGTCCCAGGCAGAGCCGGGCGCGCCAGGACCAAGTCCTTTGCCTCGCGGAATGAGAGTCGATCCTGGGCCTGAACGGCCAGGATTTCTTTCTCAAGGAGATATGCACCACATTGCTTCGAAGAAGAAGGGTGCGGCTCTCCGCAATTGACACACTTGGCCACACACGATTTGGACTTATCGTGTGCGACCTTGGAGCAATTTACACAGACTTCGGGTGACCCCGACTTTGCACGTCTACATGAGCGATTCGTATGGCCGAAGCGGTGACAGTAATAGCACCGCCGCGGCAGTGGCACGAATGCCTTCACGCGGTAGCGGTACCAACCGGCACGCACCGACTCAGGGAGCTTGTCACAGTCGAACGTGACGAAGAGTGTAGGGGTGGGTCTCGAGGCCCCTCCCTGTTTTCTCATCACACGTTCGACCTTGACCGCCCCATGATCACCCAGCTCTAAGGTGATGTCTTCAATGGAGTAGTCAACGAGTTCCCTCGCATAAACTACTCCTTTCACAAAGTTCATGGTAAAGTGCGGCGTCACACTCACCGGGGTGCCATGAAGTGTCCGTAGAGCACTAATCTTGGCCGCCTCGCCGGGATTCGCCGCATTCGCCAGAAGGCTCCCGTCCGAGAAACGGGTTACCTTCGGCTCTCTACCAATTGCACTAGCTAATCCTCTCCGCTGATGGATCATGTTGCCCTTGGACAACATGGTGCCATCAGTGGAGCGAATAACGAGGAAGCGTTTGAAGCCAGCGGGCTCGAAAACGCCAGGTAACCTCTAAATCAGGGGCCCCGATGTCATCGAGGCTCCGCCCTGTGCACTCTTGGTAGTAGTCTTCTTTGTCAGGGGCTCCGCAACCGGGGGGGCAGAGGGGGCGGATGTGCCGATCTTGGCTTGGTCTCTTGCCAGAGTGGCTGCAGATCCATCCGTCCCCGCAGCCCCCGCGGATGGAGAGGAGCCCCGAGTCTTTTTTGTCTTTTTAGTCTTTTTCTTTTTCGGAGAGGAGGGCGGGGAATGAACCCGCTTTTCACCTCCGCCGGCAGAAGTCCCCAGGCCAGATGGACCAGCCTCAGCCAGGTCCCTCTCCGAAATGGAAAAGGTCCTGGTTGTCGTAGGGGCACCTGTCAGAGGAGATCCCTCCCCTCCTTTTGCCTCGGAGCCCTCAGCCATTTGAGGAGGACCTTGCATAGGGGCGGATTCGGGTTCGGTGCTTGGCGCCGAGCCCGAATTCCCCCCCATGGAAGGCCCTACCGTCTGAGACTGGGTCTCCTCAAGGACCATGTCTATCACAGGAGGGGCCTCCAATTGGCCATCCCCTCCCAGGACATCGCAGGTCCCCTTGGCAGTATTGTCACTAGTCAGGTGGTGTGGGGAGGCACAGGCCTTGACCCCAGCAAGGTTTAAAATTCTTGCCAGCAGGTCTTTTGAGGGAAGCGACCGAAGGGGCCTGGCTTCCCTCTCCCCCCTAAGGGGGTTTGCCCTACCGAGCCGCTTGCACGAGGGGCGGTCGGCAATGGGCTGCCTGCTGGCTTTCTTGGCAGTCCCCTTAGAAAGCAAAGGAGGGACTGCCGCTGGAGATAGGGAGGTGCCCGAAAGCACCTCCAGAGAAGGGGGTGAGGGGGAGTCCCCTACACCCGTAGGCGTAGGAGAGCAGTAAGCCTCCTCTCCGGTTAAAGAATTATGGAGGGTCCCTTGCGCAAGCACAAGGGGGGGGACCTCCATTTTCTCGGTGGAGCTGCCCGAGGGCGGCTCCGTCGATTTTCTTGGGGAAGTTGGGGGTTGGGTTTTTTGTTGTTTTTTTTCATTCATGGGCATGGTGACCCTCTTTTGATTACGGGACGCAATAGCTCATCACCTCTCGCAGTTGCCCGCACTGCGAGAGGTGCTTACAAGCCCGGCAGAGCCAGGCGCCGCCATTCGGGACCACCCCTCCCGCCTGGTAGCCTGGCAGTCCTTCGGCATGGCGGCTCCACCTTGGACACGGCGTAAAAAATATAGGTTGTGAAGAGGAGAGGAAAAGGGATGTGAGGAAGATGTGGGTGGGGATGAAGCAGGTTGTTAAAAAACCCCCATCCCGAACCGGAGCTGAGGGGTTAGGGAACAATGTCCCCTCCCCCCTCAGCCCCGATCCGGGGTGGTTGGCTTGAGAAGAAGGTCAGCATTCTACCCTGTGAAATTAGAGGCTGACCAGAGAAAGTTGTGGGAGAGGTTGTATGAAAAGGCGACGAGGTAGGGGAGAAATCGGGCTATCTGAAGGAAGGAAGAGAGGCTAAGCTGGGGCCGGACGGAGTGCTGGATCCCGTCAGCACGGCGGCCAGGATGGCAAATCGCCGCGCCCCTTACGGGGTGGACCGGCCTCAACAAGGTCCTTCTCCGAGACCGACAAGGTTCTGGCAGTTGCAGAGGCACCAGCCGGAGGAGAAGATCCCTCTCTTCTTAGTACTGCATTGGAGACACGAGCCCGGTTTGGTGTTTGGCGCCAAACCCAGATTCATCACCATGAAAGTTCCTACGTCTGGGGCTGAGTTGCCTTAAGGATCATGTCTATCTCAGGGGGAGGGGCTCCATTTGCCCCCCCCCCCCCGGACATCACAGGTCCCTGGCAACGGTCGCTAGTTAGGTTATTTTGGGGGTGCACGTGCCTTGACCCCCGCTAAGGTCAATATCCGGGCCAGCAGGTCTTTCGAGTGAAGGGGCCGATGGGTTCCGTGTTTCCTCTCCCCCCTAAGGGTGTTTGTCCTACCGAGCCGCTTCAACGGGAAGAGGTCGGTTATGGGCTTCCTTCTGGCTTTCTTGGCAGTTCTTTTGGAAAGTAAAATGAAGACTGCTGATGGAAACACGGAGGCACCCGAGGGCACCTCCAGCCAAGGGAGTGAGGAGGAGTCCCTTACATTCGTAGGCAAAGGAGAGCAGTAGGCCTCCTCTTTGTTTAAAAAGTTTTGGAAGGTCCCCTGCGACAGCACAAAAATGGGTTTTTTTTTGGATTTTCATCATCGGGCATGGAGACCCTATATTTTACACGGGAATCAAACGCTAATTACCCCTCGCAGTATCCCACTTTGCGATGGCTGCGTACGGGGCAGCCCTTTCGGCATGGTGTCTTTACCTTGGGCATGGCGTAAAAAGATAGATAGTGAAGTTAGAAGGAAAGGGAATGTGAATAAGGTATATGTGGGGATGAAGAATGTTGTTAAAAACCCACCATCTAAACCGGGGCTCAGGGGTTAGGGAACATTGTCCCCTTCCCCCTCAGATCCAATCCGGGATAGTAAACTGATAAGAAGGTCAGCATCTACCCTGTGAATATAGAGACCGATCAGAGAAAAGTGTGGGCGAGGTTGTAGGGAAAGTGAGGAAGTAGGGGAGAAACATATGCTGTCTGAAAGAAGGGGAATAGGCTAAGCTGGGGTTGGACGGGGCGCTGAGTCCCTTTAGCACGTTGGCCAGGAAGGCAAATCGCCGCGCCCCTTACAGCGTCCGTCTACGTTGAGTGTCAGGATCCTTATTCCATTGCTTACTCTCTCCATATTTTCCTTTTAGTGTTTCTGGGTAGTGTTTTTCTTTTTCCCCATTCCTCTTCCTGAATTCAGCATTCGAAACATGCTCGCACGTATCATTATGTAGAACGACTCTGTGGCAGAGCAATGCTTCTTATACTGTTTCTGTGTCGATGACAGTATCGAATTCCCACTTGTATATTTCGATTTAATACCATGGAAGACTTTCCTGTGCTTCATATCCTCAGGGAAGGGAAACTGTTTGCACGAGTAGATAAATAGATTGATTCTATCCGCGTCTAGTTCCTTGTTTTTACCTTTCCACCCCTTGGCTTTCTTTGTTTGGGGAGCACCTTTCGAGTCCTGTGAGCCTGAGGACTCAGAGGAGTCCTATGTCGCCGTCTCTGTTTTTTCATTTTCTTCTTTGCACTCTTTTTTGTTTATGTGCAGGAGTTTTTACTTCTAACGCTTCTTTTGTCTTTTCTTTTTTGTCTTTGTTTCCTGTTTGGGGTTTTACTTTTTGGTGCCGTCTTGTTCCACTTCTTCTGACTCGTTTTGGATCTTGAGGTAGTTTTTTTTTGCGTCTACTTGTGTAAGTACCGCCTTTGCTGCTTGGGCCTCTGTGGTATTGGACCTCTGCGTCTTCTCTTGTTTCATTTCTTGCTGCCTCTCTTTGATCACATTTTCTTGACTGGACAAGCCATGGTCATCGATCCATGTCCCTGTCGTAGGATAGCCGAGCTTATATATATATATATATATATATATATATATATATATATATATATATATATTTATTAGTTTTATTAATTTTTAATAAACCAAATAAACTTTGACATGAAACGTAGGTTCGTGCCTCGGTGATCGCTTGAGGATCCGGGTATAAGAGTGCTAATCTTTATTTTTATTCTAGCGAATGAATAAAAGGGGTTTCTTTCTTGACTTTATCAATTATTGCCACTTTAACTCGTTCGGGGATAATTAAAACAGTACATTTACTAAAGAAAAATAGACTTTAATGAGCATAAACCATCTCACTAAATAACATAAAACAAATACAGATCTAATACACTTAAAAAAAGAAAATGGGATACTTGGTGAGCTCTCGCAGCTCGCTTCGAGGTAAAATTTTACGGGGAAAACAATTTTAAAATTAATATCGTTGTTCTTGGTCAGACATCCACTAAACTAATTATTATGCACGGGGACATGAACAACAGGATTATTCTTTACTCATAAAAGGTAAAGTAGATTAAATACTCGCGACCAGTTAGACTATCCTCGGAGATTTTTGATCGAGGTTAGTTGTTTGTTCGCTAGATGGCGTTCGTCGACTTGCCTGGCGAGTTGACGGGTGACGTCACGAGGGATCTTGGGTGGAGGCGACTTCAAGCTAAAACTTAGCCCTTCTACTTTGCTTCTGGACGAGATGAAATCGTTGTATTCTTTTTATTTTTTCTATCTAGTTGGAGTTTGTCTAACTCAGATAGAGTAAGATTTAGAGTCGTCAAACTTGCTAGCTTGATACTCAATATCTTGGGAGCTCGAACGGCGCCGAGCTTCCTTGGTACGATCTGGTTTCGTACAAGGACTGCGAAGTTCTCCTTAACTTGCAGAAAACTTTCTACCGGTGATTTTTCTGTTTCCTTATTGAACTCGAAAAATTTCTCAACCGGTGACTTACTTGTCTCTTCCGTTAGAACGAACAAAAAGCCTCGTTTCCTCGGGTCAACCTGTTATATCCACAAATTACTCCCGCGGGGGTAATGGGGAGGGGAAGGGGGAGACTCGCAAGGTGAGACCTCAGGTTGGTCTCCCGCGCTTGGTGTCCTGTAGCTCGGAGAGAGGGTAATACGAGATCGGCAGTTTGCACTTTTGAATGGATTGTTTATAAGTACACCCTCGAAGGGCCCGCCTTTTGAGCTGAGGTAGGGAATCTTTCTCGTAACATTTACCCTTTTGCCCGTTCTCCTATGTTACCGGAGAACATCGGAGAAGTAAAGCTAAACCCAGATGTCTTTTGTTATTATTTCCTTGGCCTCGATACATATATATATATATATATATATATATATATATATATATATATATATATATATATATATATATACTAAACTCTTATTATTCCTCTACAGTCCCTGTCCGCAGTTGGTGCATTTTTCGTGTGTTTGTAAATTGTTTCCAGTGGTGGCCCTTATCGCTGCAGTTGGAGTACGTCTTCAAGGGTTCTTTGCAGTCCTTGGTCGCCTGTTGCTTCATCTTATAGCACCGGAAGCAGAACTGGACTGGCGTAAACTCCTCTCTCTCGATTTGTTCTCCGCTAACTCTAGCGTTGAACATAAGGAGTCCATGTTCCTTGGCCTTCTGGGCAATTGTTGTCTCTGCGAAGACTACTTTGAAGACATGTGAGTAGTCACTATTCTCCCTTTTATTTTTTTTTAATTTAATCACCTCGACTACCTTAGCCCATAATTGCAAAAGTTTTATTTCTTCCTTTATTTCTTCTTTGGCGTGCTGCCCGATCCATAGGTCAAGACGCCGACATACCACATTCCTGTGGGCCAGGATTTGTGGTGGTATGGCCGGCTGCAGTCCGATTCCACGAAGGACCTTGACAGACTTTTCTTTAGTAATGGCCTCGATGTCTCTCTCCTTTTCGCAGATGGCGACGTACCCTGAGGACAATTTTAGGAGTCTAACCATGGTTATGCTCAGTATTTTCCGTACACTACCTTGAAAACCTTTTCCCTGCTGGCCTTGGGTTGTCCATCTATAGCACGCAGCGGGATTCTGGTAGTGTTTTATTGGGCCATCTCTTCGAAAGAGTGGCTCCTCGGGCCAGTGGTCTTCCTATTTTATATATTTTATGGTTTAAGACGTCTTGATTCTGAGAAAAATTTTGTGCTCCCTCTCTTCAAACGATATTCCTCTAGTGCTTGGTTATAGGGGGGGGGGGACTCCCTCTTCGTCGCAATTATGCGTCCTCCATGAACGTGAACTGCTAAATGGTAAGGATGAGATGATGATGGGTGAACCCAGGGGGAGACGGGGGGGGGGAGCTCACGAGGTGTGATGTAGGCTACTCCTCAAACCAGCTTTCCTCTGCGCCCCCAATTATGTCGTATCACAAAGAACGACATAGTTGCAGTTTGTCGTCCCCTTCTCTTTTCAGCGCCGCTTGTTTGTTTGTGTTTGAACGTAAATTGTTCCTAAAAATCTATCGTGACGCTGATTGGCCAATTTTCTCAGCACTTATGTTTAAAACTAAAATTTGTCTTAACAAGCGATAGAATAAATTAAACATAAAATTGTCATTAAAAATCTGCTTAATCTTGATTGGCTAAATTTTGTATAGCTTATGTTTACGTATAATAATTATATATAGAGCGGCATTTTGTGAAAAAAAAGAAGTTATCAGCAGTTAATTTTCTGTACATACTTGAAGACATAGTACACGCTCTCGCGGAATAAAGCCTTTGTGAATCCAGCTCAAAATTTTCCTTTAACCTAAAGGGAAGCAACAATTACCTGATTATCTAGCCTAAAAAACATCAAGAAGATCCACTTTTCCAAATGGCTACTTAGATCCCCGTAAGTTCTCGCGACTCGACAACTACTCAAGGACAATAAGATGTTCATTTACAGAAACTATGAATGGCCCTGTAATTCGCAGTATCTTAATGTTCTTAAGCATTTTAGATGAATCATAGAATATCTAGAGGTGTTAAATGTTCGAAGGAACAATTCAGAACCTCACTTGAACGGAAATAATGACTGAAAAGACCAACGGAGTTCTTGAAGAAATGAGTCATGTCAAATTCTCTGAGAAACTCCTTCGATCTTCGCCAGTTGATTAATGGCCGTCGGAATAGCGAGTAATCTTAATACCAGATATTAAAATGGATGTTTTGTTACTCACAATTTAAAAAACTGAAGGGTATGTAGGTTGAACCTGTAAACATCGTTTTAAGCAATAATTTAAATAAGATATTGAATATTATTATTGAGATGATAATAATACCGAGTAGCTATTGAAGGTTACATTCCATATACAATTAGGAGAAACAACAAAATATCAGCTCCCAGCAGACGAATAGGTATAGAAGAAGAAATTCGCCCATTATTCGTATCCTCTATACTAATCATGTGAGTATTCAAGAACAGATTAAAAATAAACTCCCCCAAAATAATGAAAGCTAGTTGAATGACAGAGTTAATATATATATAAAAAACAAGAGACAAATGACTTGGTTAAGCGCAACGACAATTGAGCACAGTTGCAGACATGAGCTCTTGATCGCTGATTCCGACATAACCATCAGTCCGTTTGTTGTTGCTTTCAAGCAACGCCCAAATCCGACCTTTATATAAGCGCTTCCGAGGTTAAGGGTGCTTAAGCTGAAAGTACTTTTGTACAGGCTAGTTATTATATTTACTTTTTAATTACTATCTCCAAAGGAGGCTGCAAGTTGTAGCTTGGAGAAAACATGCCGCAACTGACCAAATGAGGTTTGCATATTCACTTGGGGCCATAATCTGTAGGAGGATCTGTGGCATACGACTATCTCCTAGGAATGTTATCTTCCTCTAAATGCACCATTATCTTGCAGCTCTCGCTCTTGAAACTTTCTGCGGGATAAGACTTCGTTGTTTCTTTAGCTTTGAATTTTGAAGAATAACCCTTCAAACTTGACAGAGAGAATGGAAGATGTACATAGACATGGGAACCATCAGTTCAAGTTAATTTTTCGGGACTTTAAAGCAAAGATCGGAGAACCATTTACAATGGTAAAAAAGATGAGTAGAATTTACAGAGAGCAAAACTTTATGAAATAATTATAAAAAAAAAGAAAAAAAAAGTCGAAGCTGGTATTAATGATGCGAACAAATTAAGCAAAAAATGAAATCATTTACACTCTTCAACAGGTAAAAATTTCATTAAGGACATCGGTTATCCGCTCTTTTAATACAAGTTGCGACCAGGATTTATTCAGGAGCAAGATTAAAAAAGATCCAAAACCACAGAAAACGAAACTTATGACGAAAGTCCTTGAAACTTTACAATAAAACAAATACGTTCTGAATTGAAGTAGAGAACTTAATGATCAAGTGGCAGAAAGCTCATTAAAAGACTTCAACAATAATATAACTATTTTACAGTGGATAAATTTGGTAAATAATGATGAGATAAGGTCTTCTAACATAAGGGAAAATAAGGCTGCGAAAAAACGGAAGAAAGAGAATCGAATATATTGAATTCAACAACTTTATTAAAAACCAACAGAGAACATACGAGTATAATGGAAATATAGTGAAAAAGTTTTGAAAACAAATCACTAAAAAAACAACACTTAACAATTGGTAAACCGCCAATGACAACACCTAAAGCTAAACAGGGGAAAAAAAAACCCAGCAGAAAAGATTATTTAAAGAGTTGAAGAATTCTATGAGGAACAACTATATGATACTAATAGCTACCATGCACCAAATGAAAACTTATCAACAAATTTGGTGGAAGCCTTACCAGTAATGAACGAAATTTTTCCTGGACTTACGGGGTAGGAAGTAAAGTACATAGAACCCTAATGGCATGTTCCAACGCTTCCCTTAGAATCTATTTTTTTAAAAAGGTGCTAGGGAAGAACTACAAAACTACAGGATATTCAGTCTTTTATTAGTACCATGTAAATATGTACTTACAAAAGTCATAACTAACTTAATAGGATAAAACTCCACCTGAAATCACTCACCGGAGCTGGCAGGTTTCAGATATAAATATAGGGTTCTCTATAGTCTGTACACAAGAGAAATACCACAATGGTCTCTTCGTTCTACAGACATTGCCCACCTCCCTGACTTCTTTTTCTAGGGTATCCTGAAGGACAAGGTGCTAAGGCAACAGCGCATCATAAATGAATGCGCTTAAATTAAAAAAAAAAATGACGTTAATGCATCGGGTTCATTGGAGGAATCTCGCAAATCGCATCGAACTTTTCATCGCAAAAGGTGGGAAATTACATTGATTTTATTTAGTAATATTTCAATTAAAATATGTAGTTCAAATTAACTAACATATTTCAATTTTTTTATTTTAAATCTGCAATTGCCTGTGACCAGACTTTAGGGACACCTTATATATTACTTATTATCATCTACGGGGCATTCAGTCAATTTTTGCAGCGGACAAATGAATACAAAATACCTCCTACATAGTATTCGTAGACTCTTAAAAAGCTTTCGACCCCGTAAGCACCGATTCTCTTCTAGCTGCACTACAGAAACAACCAATTAACAATACCTACATTTTCAAACACTCTCCCATATACAATTATGCAACATCTTCATTTAGGCTTTACTCATTCGATAATCCAATGCGAATGATATGAAGTGAGTGGTGATCCCACCTCCCCTCTAGGTCAACCAAGCTACATCTGAAGATGGTTTCCATCTTCCTATTTTGTCTCTGATGAATTCTGCGCTCACAGAATTGCACCACAACATAACGTTATTTTTCTTCATCTTTTGACTAGAATCATATTCGTTTCCAGTGTTTTGTAAGCTGTGAGAAAGAAAATAAGTAAAAAAGGACAAGGTCAGTACTGTAAAAAACGATGGACCATGAAATACCATTAAAATTCCCCCAATATCGGCGTTGCCACCATTGAAGAATGCGCCGGAGCAATGTTATGGTGGAAGAAAAATACCATGACACATTTTGCCTTGCCTTCTCTTGTCTAGTGCAGTTTAGATAAACTGCAGTGATAGTTCTTTGTCCATCAATTAGATCAGGATCACGCCATCAGCATCCATCCAAACCTTCGCCATCACCTTTGCAATTTTTCTGCCTTGCATTTATAGCTATTGCGATGGGTTTAATGACAAACATGCCTAGATAGCAGCCATTAAACCTTGCTATATGAATTTAAAGATAAAATGACTTGAAAGAGAAAACGTGATGAAGGATAACTATTTCAACCGGGAAGTTTCAAAATCACTGACGCATAAATTTAACAAGATTTATTGAACAAGAAATAATGGAATATGACTAATTTGAATTTGATAATACGGTTAATGAATATAATGTTTATTTATATATATTGAATATAATGTATATATATATATATATATATATATATATATATATATATTGAATATAGAGAAATGGCCGATGATTGTAATGTTAAGAGGAATAAGCTATATAAGGTGGATATTATAGTGAATAAGATATAAAATATGGGGAATTATATAAAATATAGTATAGTACTGCCGAAGGAATTACACTTTGAATATTTTTAGACCTTTGTTTACACTGATGATTAATTAGGGAGCTAATTCTTACTGACTTTGTCTGGAGCGCTGAGTCAATAAAAGTGTTCGTTAAAATGCGCTCTGGACTCGGGAAACGGGAAAGTCTATTCTGATTGGTTAATTTCGAAATGGGTTGTACAAAGGTTTTGATTATTTGGTGGTTGGGAGGAGTCGTACTTTGATTTTGAGGTAATCCTATTGGTATCAAAGGTCGTACAAAAATGGATTGTGGGGCGAGAAGCATTATTTTCTCAGATGGGAAATTACTAACTGCCTCTTTACGAACTTTGTAGGAGCTTGCAAAGATGTCAGCTGCTACACATTTCATTGGCCTCAAAGACGCCTTTGGAAACCATTGCTTTAGATTTTGCTTTGGATTGAATCCAAGTTTCATTGCCCGTAAGGATCCGTTGCTTAGTTTCAGTTTGGGTTCAAAGGCTCAAGGAACGATGGGCCCGTTGAGGAAGCTAAGTTTCGCGCAACTTTAACACCCACCGAGCTCGTAGCACGATGAGACTAAGGACGCCGGTTAAATTCGAATACGGTGAACTATGTGAAATTCCAACTTCACTAGCTATAAATTCAATAAAATACCGATGTCTTTTTTAAACAGTTTTTGGACTATAACTACATTACATTCATTGGTCGATATATATATATATTCATTCTCTCTAGTCATCATTAAGATCTTCTCTATCTTCAATGAAACGCCCTATCCACCTCAAAACCGTATTTCTGTGTGGCGTAAAGTTCCCATAAAATTGTAATGATTCAAATTATGTTTGATCACTAACACTTAAGTGTTAGCGATCACAAAAATTCTCAGATCTCGAAAATTGTTTTTCTATGGTTGAAGAAAGTAACATTATTGTCAGGTTCTTGAATAAAAACAACAAATTAATGAGAGAAAATGTCTGCAGGCTTACATATATCCAAAAGACATACTTAAACACGTTTCAGCATAAAATCAAGATCAAGGAAGGACAGGAATTATCGCCTGAAAAGTTTTTGGCTGGCCGTTGTATAATCTTAATGGTGAGTAAGTTAATGTCGTAGGTTAACCCCGCACACCTTACACCAGATTAATATAGATGTCGTAGGTTAACCCTACACATCTTACACCAGTTTAATATAGATGTCGTAGAATAGGGTCAAGTTCACCCTTTCTGCTTTGCGAGTGCGTGGGAAGTTTACAATATAAACAGAGTGAAAATTAACTGAAAGTAGGTTGGACAATAGTCGACTATCTTGGAGTTCCGGGATAACAGAAAAACGGTACAAAAATAACTTTACAAATATGCAAATCAATATTATTTTACAAGGTTAAAAGGAGTTTTAGAATCAGCTATACACATACTAGATTTACACAGATCTCAACAGCTAAGGGGTGGAGGAGACGTAGTGAGGACCACCACCGTACAAACAAACCGACAATATTGACTGAGGGATGCTCGAAGGAGAGAGAAAACTTGCACAGGAGAGTCGCGCGTTGCTGTTACCTCGAAGATTTGGTTCGAGGGAGTAATCCTTGCCTTGGCGCGCAAAGTTCAAACAATAGTCTCTGGATAATGACTATTACGGGGGTAAGCTTTAATCGTGCTTTCGAGTAATACGAATCGAGATTGAGCGCGTTGCGTTCGAGGAGCGGGGGAAGCGGGTCGAGGTAGACTTAAATGAATTAACGAGAATACCCGGAGCTTGAGGGATTCTGCGAGAATTGTACAGAGTTCAACGGGACGCTAATAGCGGGTACCGATGAGAGCGGAAAAAGGATACTGACAGGGCAGGGAGGACGGCAGATACTCCCTTCCAACTCTGGCGCCAGAGGATTTGTAGGGATCGAATGGGGCTTCACCCCTCCGTCCGAAGTGCAGGGTTTTAGGGTCAGACGCATTGGCAGACGAGAATAGACTCGGCCTTTTAGCGCAAGAAGTTTCTTAAGCCAGCGAAGCGAACTTTGTCCGGCTTCAGATGGGACCTTCTGGGCTCTCACACTTGTCGCAGCTTTCTGTGCTGTCCGCATTTCAGGTCATCGTGGCGTCTCATAATTTCGCACCTCCATTAGCGCAGACGAAAAGGGTCCCCAGGTGTCCGTTATCTCTCTCTCTCTATTGAATTAAGCTGTTTTTTGTTACACAATTTTAAATTTCGGTGCACTTCTCTCTAATAGACAATTGAAGATAAGTAAGATTGAGTTTTTGAATCTGGTTATTGTGTTGTCTACATAGCGTGAGTAGAATTTCTGGTTAAAATATTTATTTCATTCCATAATTTTTTTTTCGGAATTGTAAAAAGGGGTAGCTTAGCATTGCCATATAGACTTAGTTGAGGTATACTTTTGTTCTTGGCTGATATGGGAGTGCTTATGAATAAGAACTAGACATTGAGAGGGATTCAATTGCGGATACTGTCCATTCTAAGGCATTTTATTCGAAAGGCTAGCTCTTGTACTGACTTGTGCATGAAACTACTGCAGGGTTCGGAAATAGAAGTGGCGCCACTTAATAAACAAAAAAAATAAGGACTTTGAAAGCCAAGATGTAAATTTATATTGCTCCCTACTTCAAAAGAATGCAGATCCCACATATATTAGATGAATACAAGCGGACTGAAAAGTGTAGAAGTAAGGTGGTAGTGTACGCGACCTGTGCCCGGATGTACACCGTCTAGAGGGTGAGGAAGGAGTTAGAGGACAGTAACTTTGACCTTAGAACTTTGGCTGCTTAGAAAACTCTTGATCGCAGTAAACATTAGGTGAGAGATGCTGAAATCATCCAGAAAATGAGGCAGTTCATTGGGTGGGACCCCTCCGGGAGGTTCGAGAGCCTGGTGAAGCCCTGGATTGAAGCAGTGGCAGGGAGAAAACCTTATGTGTTTCTGCAGTATTCTGCACTTGCGCACACGGCCAGGACGACTCAAAAGTGTCTCTCAGGCAACTTTTTCGACCTCGTCTGCAAGGACATGTAGCCTCTTAACTCTCCAAACTGCAATCCTCCAGACTAGTTTGTCTGTGGCGCTGTTGAGAGAAACCAACAAAACTACTTGCAGCGCTAAAGACAAACTCAAGCAAAGCATCGGCCATTCATTCCAAGATTTGCCTCTGCTACAACTGTAAAACGCATTTATTTCCGATTCCGAGATCGCCGATTTGTGGATTTTTATAAATCTTAAAAGATAAATATTTTATGCCCATTTTCTGTAACTTTTCGGCCTCATCAATTCTACATATGTACACTGTATGTTTGTGGTTTTTGAAGGAGCAGTTCTGACACGGATATCATTGTTTCTTACCCCTCGAATTGAAAGTGCAAATCCGAGGAGGATATAACGTGCAGAAAGTCTGTAAAGAAAGTGGTGAAGTTAGGGAAAATGAAAATGTGCGGCAGATATATACCCACTGATCCTCCCGCAAGCATTCGGGATGGAAGGCCAGCCTTCGCGTGTTGTGGTGGGTATACAATCATCCACATGTCAACATACTGCACAGAACATGTTATATAACAACACCCCCCGTTTCCATTCAAGTGGAGCCAAGGAGGAATGAACCAGTTCCACCTCTCCCGGCGCCGGCTGGGGATAAAAGAACGAAGGCTGATCGGGGAATAGCCTACAAAATTAGCAGCTGGCCAAAGGAAAATATTTGAGAATAGGCTAGTAAACAAAAGGGTGAAAAAAAGGGTAAAATGGAAATGTCTAAAGGGAATATAGCCCAGGTAATTTCACTCTAGTTTGGGACTAATCGGGACACTGGCGTCGAGGGGACCTTCTGCTCCCCCTACCGGTACAAGGTGTAACAACCTCTATTGGACAGCCAGTTGCTGGCAGAGATATCACTGAACTTTATGAGGGGGTGAATGGGTGTGTGTGGGGGGGGGGGGAAGCTGTTCCGTATAGGGACCCGTTGTTCCATTCACTCATTCAGTCGATTTTTACCTCCTCCAACAGAATTTGGCGGGGGTTATGTGATGACCAGTGGATATGTGGCTGATTTTGTGCAAGGAAACTAAAACGGTTATTGAGATGAGTGTGTTTGTGGAGGGGTTGGGGGCCTTGATCCAGAGTTGATTAGATTTGGAGCCAGATCCAAATCAGGATTCGGATTTTGTGCTACAAATTCAATTTTTTTAACCTTTCGAGGGAGAGATTTTCTCCCATTCTTGCCAATATCACAAAGACAATGGGAAAATAAAATTGACAATAGCAAGGGATTGACTTCTGATGACGGTCTACCCTCATGCCCCATTGAATCCCGATCTGAGAGAGAAAATATATATTTGGAGGGGCAATATTGTTGTGGTCCTAGTGCACTAATGGGGCCAAGGAGAAACCTAAGCTGGTTCCATGGTGGGGCTGAAATAATGTCCATTTAGGATGATCAAACATAATTCTTTGTCTATTTGTTAGAGGTAAAAAGTAATAAATGGACCAATTAGCGTCAAGATCCGGATCTGCGATTGTAAAAAATCACCTTTTTTTGACCAATTAGAGTAGAGATCTGGATCTGACATTATTGAAAATTACCTTTTCGGATAAATTTGAGACGATATCCTGATCAGATATTATGGAAAATAACCTTTTTGTTTGGATAAATTAGAAACGAGATTCGGATCTGCCATTATGAAGGTCACATTTTTTGATAAGTTAGAGACGAGATCCGGATCTGCCATTATTGAGAATAACATTTTCGGATTAATTCGAAACGAGATCCGTATCTACCATTATTGAAAATATATTTTCCGGATAAATTCGATACGAACTCCGGATCTGCCATTATTGAAAATGACCTTTTTTTTGTTCAATATCTAGTCGAGATCCAGATTTGCCATTGTGGAAAATCATCTTTTGGGATAAATTCGAATCGAGATCCCGGGTCCTACTAAATGAGGTATAGGGCTTTTCCAGGGTAGAAATCCTGACTCATTCCGCCATTACGGAAAATAATAATTCTGGTCATGACTCGCAAACACTTCTTTTAAATGTTTGACGCCCTCTTTCATCCTTTGTTGGGTCTAAACATGCGCCAAAAATAGATTTAAAAGATAGAGAAAAGAAGACTCGAGAGAGCACCCCTTGCCGGGGTAAAGTAGCATTAATAAATGTATAGTTAACAATGGTAGGGATAAGTTTGTCGGGTCAGGGAATTCAATGATATCGCTTAATGTCTATCCGAGGCAGATCCGGAATATTCGAGCACTGTAGAGTTCGAAACCCTTTGGGTTTGAATCACTTGGGTTCGAAAGCCTTGGGTGTGAATGTAAATAAGTTATTTTAGAAGTTTGAATTTAATGGCTGTTCTTTCAAATTGTAATCCTACTTTTTAAATTAATCTTTTTCGTATGAATGTTTCTATTTTATGCGAATAAACTTTTAACAGTTTTCTATTTCTATTTAAAACCGCTGAGGATGCGTTTTTTGGCTTGGGCTGGAAACTATTTGGTGATTTTTGGAGGTTTAATAAAAATGGTGATTGTTGGAAGTATGGGTTTTATGAGAACGTCGTAGTGTAGAACCTTGTTTTCAGCCTCGAAACATTTTCCGTTTCTGTTATGCCATTAAACACACCGTTTGTCATTGGACTTTGTTGACTACCCTTCCGCCGTGTGTGGTACGGTTGCTCTTTGATCAGGTTGGTGAGGACTTAAACTCTTGGCTTGAAAGTGTAGTTTTTCCAATCGGGTGTTTACCTTTCAGGACTCTGAGGAGAAAAAAATGTCCTAGGCAACCGTACCACACACGGAGGAAAGGCAGTCAACAAAGGCAAATGATAAACATGTATACATATTCAAAGAAGCCAAAGAAAAACCGTGTATCTTTTTTTCAAAGGGGCCAAAGGTAAACATGAAGCAATGTTCGAAGAGGAGAAGGAAACGTATTTATCTTCAAAATGGAAAGAGATAAACATTTTTATCTATCTTCGAAAATGATCAAGGCAAACACGCATCCATCTTTTAAGAGGAAAAGGACAAAGAATACGTAACTATCTTAAAATGAGGCCAAAGAGAAACGCTCCTAAGAAAAGAAAATACATTTAAAAAAAGAAAGAAAGCATTCGGCTCTCGCACTAAATGAAGAAAGCAATTGGCTCTCGTTCCAAGGAAGAAAGGAATCGGCTCTCGTTCTAAAGGAAGAAAGCAATCGGCTTTCATTGAAAATGGGAAAAGCAATCAGCTCTCGTTCCAAAGGAAAAAAAAGCAACCAGCTCGGGTTCCAATGAAAGAAAGCAACCAGCTCTGGTTCCAAAGGAAGAAAGAAATCGGCTCTAGTTCCAATGGAAGAAAGTAATTTGCTCTCGTTCCAAAGGAAGAAAGCAATCGGTTCTCATTCCAAAGGAAGAAAGCAATCAGATCTCGTTCCAAAGGAAGAAAGCAATCAGCTCTCGTTCCAAAGGAAGAAGGCAATCGGCTCTCGTTCTAAAGGAAGAAAGCAATCGACTCTCATTTAAAATGAAGAAAGCAATCAGTTCTCATTATAAAAGAAGAAACGAATCAACTCGCCTTCCAAAGGAAGAGAGCAATCGGCTCTCTATCCAAAGGAAAAAGCAATCGAGTCTTGTTCCGAAGAAAGAAAGCAATCTGCTCTCGTTCTAAAGAAAAATAGAAATCGGCTCTCGGTCCAAAAGAAGAAAGCAATCGACAACCATTCGAAAGGAAGAAAGCAATGGGCTTCGATTCAGAAGGGAGAAAGCAATTGGTTCTCATTCCAAAGAAAGAAAGCAATCAGCTCTCGTTCAAAAGGAAGAAAGCAATTGGCTCTCGTTCCAAAGAAACAAAGCAATCGGCTTCTTTCTAAAGGAGGAAAGCAATCGGCTCTCATTCAAAATCAAGAAAGCAATTGGTTATCATTCCAAAGGAAAAACGCAATCAGCTCTCCTTCCAAAGGAAGAAACCAATCGGCTCTGCTTCCAAAGGAAGAAAGCAGTCAGCTCTCGTTCCAAAGGAAGAAAGCAAAAAGCTATTGTTAGATGGGAGAAACAAATCGGCTCTAATTGAAAAACCAGAAAGCAATCAGCTATCGTTCCAAAGGAAGAAAGCAATCTGCTCTCTTTCCGAAGGAAGAAAGCAGTAGGCCCTCGTTCTAAAGGAAGAAAGCAATCGGCTCTCGTCTTAAAAGAAGAAGGCAATCGGGCCTCGTTATAAAAGAAAAAAACAATTGGCTCTCATTCAAAAGGAAGAAATCAATCGGTTCTCATTCCAAAGGAAGAGAGCATTAAACTCTCGTTCTAAAGAAAGAAAGCAAACATCTCTCATTACCAAGAAAGAAAACAATCAACTCTCTTTGCAAAGAAAGAAAGTAATCGGCTCTAGTTCCAAAGGAAGGAAGCAAACGGCTCCCGTTCTAAAAGAAGAAAGCAATCGACTCTCATTTAAAATAAAGAAAGTAATCGGTTCTCATTCTAAAAGAAGAAACGAATCAACTCTCCTTCCAAACGAAGAAAGCAATCGGTTCTCGTTCTAATGGAAGAAAGCATTCAGCTCTCGTTCCAAAGGAAGAAAGCAATCGGCTCTTTATCCAAAGAGATAAAGCAATCGGCTCTCTTTCCGAAGGAAAAAAGCAATCGGCACACGTTGATAAGGAAGAAAACAGACGGCTCTCGATCCAAAGGAAGAAAGCAATCGGCCATCATTCAAAAGGAAGAAAGCAATGGGCTCTGATTTAGGAGGAAGAAAGCAATTAGTTTTCATTCCAAATAAAGAAAGCAATCATCTCTCGTTTCAAAGGTAGAAAGCAATCGGCTCTCGTTCTAGAGGAAGAAAACAATCGGCTCTTATTCAAAATGAAGAAAGCAATCGGTTCTCATTCCAAAGGAAGAACGCAATCAGCTCTCCTTCTAAAGGAAGAAAGCAATCGGCTGTCGTTCCAAAGGAAGAAAGCAATTGGCTGTCATTCCAAAGGAAGAAAGCAATCGGCTCTCGTTTTCCAAAGGAAGAAAGCAATCGGGTCTCTTTCAAAAACAAGAAAGCAATCAGCTATCGCTTTCCAAAGATATAAAGTAACCCGCTCTCGTTCCAAAGGAATAAAGCAATTGGCTCTCGTTGCGAAGGAGGAAAGAAATCAGCACACAGTCACAAGGAAGAAAGCAATCGGCTGTCGATCCAAACGAAGAAAGCAATTGGCTCTCGATCCAAAGGAAGACAGAAATCGGCCATCATTCGAAAGGAAGAAAGCAATGGGCTCTGATTCAGAAAGAAGAAAACAATTGGTTCTCATTCCAAAGAAAGAAAGCAATTAGCTCTTGTTCTAAAGAAGGAAAGCAATCGACTCAGATTAAAAATAAAGAAAGCAATCGGTTCTCATTCTGAAAGAAGAAACGAATCAACTCTCCTTGCAAAGGAAGAAAGCAATCGGTTCTCGTTCCAAAGGAAGAAAGCATTCAGCTCTCGTTCTAAAGGAAGAAAGCAATCAGTTCTCTATCCAAAGGAATAAAGCAATCTGCTCTCTGTCCGAAGGAAAAAAGCAATCGGTCAACGTTCACAAGGAAGAAAGCAATCGGCTCTCAAACGAAAGGAAGAATGCAATCAGCCATCATTCTAAAGGAAGAAAGCAATGGGCTCTGATTTAGAAGGAAGAAAGCAATTGGTTCTTATTCGAAAGAAAGAAAGCAATCGGTTCTCGTTCCAAAGGAATAAAGCAATCGGGTCTCGTTCCGAAGGAAGAATGCAATCGGCCCACGTTCACAAGGAAGAAAGCAATCCGCTGTCGATCCAAAGGAAGAAAGCAATCCGCTCTTGATCCAAAGGAAGAAAGAAATCAGCCATCATTCGAAAGAAGGAAAGCAATGCGCTCTGATTCAGAAATAAGAAAGCAATCAGTTCTCATTCCAAAGAAAGAAAGCAATCGGCTCTCGTTCTAAAGGAACAAAACAATCGGCTCTCATTCAAAATGAAGAAATAAATCTGTTCTCATTCCAAAAGAAGAACGCAATCAGCTCTCCTTCCAAAGGAAGAAAGCAATCGGCTGTCGTTCCAAAGAAAGAAAGCAATCAGCTCTCGTTTCAAAGAAAGAAAGCAATCGGCTCTAGTTCTAAAGGAACAAAACAATCGACTCTCATTCAAAATGAAGAAATAAATCTGTTCTCATTTTAAAAGAAGAACGCAATCAGCTCTCCTTCCAAAGGAAGAAAGCAATCGGCTGTCGTTCCAAAGGAAGAAAGTAATCGGCTGTCATTACAAAGGAAGAAAGCAATTGGCTCTCATTCAAAATGAAGAAATCAATCGGTTCTCATTCCAAAGGAAGAACGCAATCAGCTCCCCTTTAAAACGAAGAAAGCAATCGGCTGTCGTTCCAAAGGAAGAAAGCAATCAGCTGTCATTCCAAAGGAAGAAAGCAATCGGCTCTCGTTTCCAAAGGAAGAAAGATATCGGGTGTCTTTCAAAAGGAAGAAAGCAATTAGCTATCGCTTTCCAAAGAAAAAAGCAATCCGCTCTCGTTCCAAAGGAATAAAGCAATCGGCTCTCGTTCCGAAAGACGAAAGCAATCGGCACACAGTCACAAGGAAGAAAGCAATCGGCTGTCGATCCAAACGAAGAAAGAAATCGGTTCTCGATCCAAAGGAAGAAAGCAATCGGCTCTCAATCCAAAGGAAGAAAGAAATCGGCCATCATTCGAAAGGAAGAAAGCAATAGCTTTGATTCAGAAGGAAGAAAGCAATCGGTTCTCATTCCAACGAAGGAAAGCAATCAGCTCTCATTTCAAAGGAAGAAAGCAATCGACTCAGATTTAAAATAAAGAAAGCAATCAGTTCTCATTCTAAAATAAGAAACGAATCAACTCTCCTTGGAAAGGAAGAAAGTAATCGGTTCTCGTTCCAAAGGAAGAAAGCATTCAGCTCTCGTTCCAAAGGAACAAAGCAGTCGGCTCTCTATCCAAAGGAATAAAGCAATCGGCTCTCGTTCCGAAGGAAAAAAGCAATCGGCCAACGTTCACAAGGAAGAAAGCAATCGGCTCTCGATCCAAAAGAAGAAAGCAATCGATCGGCCATCATTCTAAAGGAAGAAAGCAATGGGCTCTGATTCAGAAGTAAGAAAGCAATTGGTTATCATTCCAAAGAAAGAAAGCAATCAGCTCTCGTTCCAAAGAAAGAAAGCAATCGGCTCTCGTTCTAAAGGAAGAAAACAATCGGCTCTCATTCAAAATGAAGAAAGCAATCGATTCTCATTTCAAAGGAAAAACGCAATCAGCTCTCCTTCTAAAGGAAGAAAGCAATCGGCTGTCGTTCCAAAGGAAGAAAGAAATCGGCTGTCGTTCAAGAGAAAGAAAGCAATCGGCTCCTGTTCTCCCAAGGAAGATTGCAATCGGGTCTCTATTAAAAGGAAGAAAGCAATCAGCTATCGCTTTCCAAAGGAAGAAAGCAATCGGCTCTCGTTCCAAAGTAAGAAAGCAATCGGCCCTCGTTCCGAAGTAAGAAAGCAATCGGCCCACGTTCAAAAGGAAGAAGCAATCGGCTGTCGATGCAAAGGAAGAAAGCAATCGGCTTTCGATCCAAAGGAAGAAATAAATCGGCCTACTTTTGAAAGGAAGAAAGAAATGGGCTCTGATTCAGGAGGAAGAAAGCAATCGGGTCTCATTCCAAAGGAAGAAAGCAATCAGCTCTCCTTCCAAAGGAAGAAAGATATCGGCTGTCGTTCAAAAGGAAGAAAGCAATCGGCTGTCATTCCAAACGAAGAAAACAATCGGTTATCGTTTTAAATTAAGAAACCCATCGGCTGTCGTTCCAAAGGAAGAAAGCAATCCGGTCTTGTTCCAAAGAAAGAAAGCAATCAGCTCTATTTATAAAGGAAGAAAGCAAACGGCTGTCATTCAAAAGGAAGAAAGAAATCGGCTCTCTTGAAAATGAAAGTAAGCAATAAGCTATTGCTTTCCAAAGGAAGAAAGCAATCGGCTCTTGTTCCAAAGGAATAAAGTAATTGGCTCTCGTTCTGAAGGAAGAAAGCAATCTGCCCACGTTCTAAAGGAGGAAAGCAATCGGCTCTCGATCTAAAGGAAGAACGCAATCGGCCATCATTCTAAAGGAAAAAAGCAATGGGCTCGCATTCAAAAGGAAGAAAGAAATCGGTTCTCATTCTGAAGAAAGAAAGCATTCGGTTCTGATTCCAAAGGAAGTAAGCAATAAGCTCGCGTTCCAAAGGAAGAAAGCAATCGGCTCTCGTCCCAAAAGAAGAAACAATCTGCTCATGTTCTAAATGAAGAAAGCAGTCGGCTCTCGTTTTAAAGGAGGAAATCAATCGACTCTCGTTCCATAGGAAGAAAGCAGTAGGTTCTCGTTCTAAAGAAAAAAAACAATTGGCACTCGTTCCAAAAGAAGAAAGCAATTGGCTATAGTTCCAAAGGAAGAACGCAATTAGCTCTCGTTTTAGATGAATAAGTAATTGGCTTACATTCAAAAAGATGAAAGCAATCAGCTTTTGTTCCAAAGGAAGAAAGCAATAGGTTCTCGTTCCAAAGGAAGAAAGCAATCGGCCCTCGATCCAAAGGAAATAAAACATCGGCTCTCATTCCAAAGGACGAAAGCAATGGGCTCTCTTTCCAAAGGAAGAAAGCAATGGGCTCTCTTTCCCAAAGAAGAATGTATTGGCTCTCATTTCAAGGGAAGAAAGCAAAGGGCTTTTGTTCCAAAGGAAGTAAGCAATGGGCTCACGTTCCAAAGGAAGAAAGTAATGGGTTTTCTTTTCCAAGGAAGAAACTAATGGGCTCTCATTCCAAAGGAATAAAGCAATGGGCTCTCGTTCCAAAGGAATAAATCAATGGGCTCTCGTTCCAAAGGAAGTAAGTAATGGTCCCACGTTCCAAATGAAGTAATTAATGGGCTCTAGTTTTGAAGAAAGAAAGCAAAAATATTCCGCTCTCTATCCAACTGAAGAAAGCAATCGGCTCTCGTTCCAAAGGAACAAAGCAATAGGCCCTCGTTCTAAAGAAAAAACAAACAATCGGCTCTCGTTCTAAAAGAAGAAAGCAAAGGGTTCTTGTTCCAAAAGAAGAAAGCAATCAGCTCTCGTTTTAAAAGAAAAAAGCAATAAGCTCTCATTTCAAAGGAAAAAAGCAAAGGGCTCTCGTTCCAAAAGAAGAAAGCAATGGGCTCTCGTTCTAAAGGAAGAAAGCAATCCGCTATCTTTTGAAAGAAAAAAAAAACATTCGGATCTAATTCCAAAGGAAAAAAAGAAATCGTCTCTCGTTCCAAAAGAATAAAGTAATTGGCTCGCGTTCCAAAGGAAGAAAGCAATCAGCTTTCGGTCTAATGGAAGAAAGCAGTCGGCTCTCATTAAAAAAAATGTAAGCGCTCGGATCTCGTTGCAAAGGAAGAAAGCATTAGGTTCTCGTTCCAAATGAAGAAAGCAATCGGTTCTCGTTTCAAAGGAAGAAAGCAATATGTTCTCGTGCTAAAGGAAGAAACCAATGGGCTCTAGTTCCAACGAAAAAATCATTCAGTTCTCGTTCTAAAAGAAGAAAGCAATGGGCTCTCGTTTCCTTAGAAGAAAGCAATACTTTCTTGGTCAAAAGGAAAAAAAAACAGTCGGCTCTCGTAACAAAGGAATAAAGCAATGGACTCTCGTTCCAAAGAAAGAAAGCAATAGGTTCTTGGTCAAAGGGAAAAAAAAACAGTCGGCTCTCGTTACAAAGGAATAAAGCAATGGACTCTCGTTCAAAAGAAAGAAAGCAATAGGTTCTCGTTCCAAAGGAAAAAAAACAATCGGCTCTCGTTCTAAACGAAGAAAGCAATGGGCTCTCCTCCAAAGGAAAAAAAGCAATGGGCTCTCATTCCAAAGGAAGAAAGCAATGGGTTCTCGTTCCAAAGGAAGAAAACAATCGGCTCTCGTTCCAAAGGACCAAAGCAATAGGCTCTCGTTCCAAAGGAAGACAACAATAGGTTCTCGTTCCAAAGGAAAAAATACAATCTGCTCTCGTTCCAAAAGAAGAAAGTAATTGGCTCTCTTTATAAAGGAAAAAATCAATCAGCTCTCGTTCTAAAGGAAGAAACCAGTCGGCTCTCATTCAAAAAGAAGAAAGCAATCGGATCTCGTTCCAAAGGAAGAAAGAATTAGGTTTTCTTTGCATATGAAGAAAGCAATCGGATATCGTTCCAAAGGAAGAGAGAATTACGTTCTCGTTCCAAAGGAAGAAAGCAATCGGCTCTCGTTCCACAGGAAAAAAACAATCGACTCTCGTTCCAATTGAAGAAAGCAATGGGCTCTCGTTCCAAACGAAGTAAACACTCGGCTCTCGTTCCAAAGTTACAAAATAATAGGTTCTCGTTCCAATGAAAAAAAAAAAACGATCGGCTCTCGTTCCAATGGAAGAAAGCAATGGGCTCTCATTCCAAAGGTTGATAGCAATAAGTTCTCGTTCCGAAGGAAGAATGCAATCTGTTCTCATTCCGAAGGAAGAAAGTAATCGGCTCTTGTTTAAAAGGGAGAAAGTAATGAGCTCTCATTCCAAAGAAAGAAAGCTCTAGGTTCTCGTTCCAAAGGAAAAAAAAACAATCGCCTCTCGTTCCAAAAGAAGAAAGCAATGGGCTCTTTTTACAAAGGAAGAAAGCAATGGGCTCTCGTTCCAAAAGGAAAAAGCAATAGGTTGTCTTTCCAAAGGAAGAAAGTAGTCTGCTCTCGTTCCAAAAGAAGAAAGCACTCGTCACAAGTTCCAAATGAAGGATCAAACTTCAGAAAACCTAGGCCGTACATATTTCTTTTAGCTACTAGGCATTGCTGGGGTTAATATTGAAATTAAAATTAGTCACGCATACCTTCTCCTGCTGTGACCCTAAAGCATGATCTTCACACATTGGCAACATTGAATTCGCATATAATTGACACATTGGCAATCCTGGATACAAGTATTTATAAATGCGCCGCTTTCAATTTAACGCCAAAACTCGTGTGTCTAACTTTCTTAATGGAGTCGTGTGTTATTTGCATATTCAAATTTTTAATCTTTAATAAGACTTTTCAAAATTCCTTGTTAAATTTAAAAGACTTTAAATTATGGCCTTATTTTAAAAACGAAGCGTTGTTTTGTCTTTGGATTCGAACCTGTCTCTCAAATTGTTAATACTACTAGGTGTTTTAGATTAGGTTTCGTTGTACTACTTGTTTCTGAGGTACGAGCGGAGCGAGCA
Source organism: Ceratothoa steindachneri (assembly GCA_963969495.1). Lineage (NCBI taxonomy): Eukaryota > Metazoa > Arthropoda > Malacostraca > Isopoda > Cymothoidae > Ceratothoa > Ceratothoa steindachneri. The sequence goes on from OZ018323.1 coordinate 125,840,358, forward strand.
GAGGGGTATGGGGGCCTGGTTCAGTTCGCTGATCAAAAAGGGGATTTTAATCCAGGGCTTACACACAAAGGATGGGACAATTTAGGTAGACCAGATTATAGAATAATCTGTAGGCGTCAACGATTGCAACTGCTTACGTGTTCGTTGAAGGGAAGGGCCGGTCGGGATACGATGACTTTAATGGGAAAGCTGAGTTACCTCACGGGACGGATGAGGGAGCACACGTAGTTTGGCCTTCGGAGATGAAAATCCTCGTCAGATAAGCGCCGATTGACTATGGCAGAGTTCACGGATGTCGATTTAGCCTTCGTCCTCGAATAGAAACCGCCGGTGTCTCCGATCAAGACGCGTGAGCGTGTCCTTTGCTCATACGAAGTGATAGGCGAGGAAGTCCTGGAGTGATACACGCTAAACCGAGTCGGGGGATTATATAAGCGTTCGCGGGTGGCTGAGATGACCTGGCTGCAACCTCCACGACTCGCGCGATCTTGGGAAAAGGCAGCGACTCCATCTGGGGAACCAAGAAAAGATGGCCATAATTTAATGCAAATTACTTCAGATTAAGGAAGAAAGTGCCCAGAATCCTCGGAATATTTCGCAAATTCTTGTGGCGAATGACGCGTAAAAGTGGATTTCAGTGGAGAAGAAAAGCCTATTTTAGCCAAGACATGAATAGCTTCCTTTCTATAATATTTTTTAGAATTAATAAACTGCATTTCCAAGGTTCTAAGAGTATAGCTACGGCACAAACTCCCCTCTTTTTAAAGTTTAACGACGTCTATCACCATTTGTTGGTTCTTTACATGCGTCGAAAAGATGGGAAATATAAGAGGCACAGAGTCACGAGAGTGAGCGACACTTTTGGGGGGAGAGGGATACTGGGGAGGGGGGGGTCGCTCCTCCATTTTTTAATTGTAGGAGGGGCTACAGTACCCCTGTTTTGAAGGTTTATTTGCACCTGAGGTAAATCCTTTTGGTACTAATCTCATAGAATGGTTCCTCGAACTTAAGTGACCTCATTTTTTAGTTCCTAATTAGTGTAAAAGATTTTCCAAACAATTCATCCGATTTACTCATTTTCTTATCCAAGGAAGCAATAATGAAAATCATACGGGGTCAAACCACTCTGCTGCTAACAGGTAAAACGCATTAACTACAAAATCCTTGTTTTGAGAAAATCGATATTTAAGATTTCATTGCAGTTAAGATTTCAGTGGAGTTAAGATTTCAGTGGAGTTAATATTTCAGTGGAGTTGAGATTTAAGTGGAGTTAAGATTTCATTGCAGTTAAGATTTCAATGGAGTTAAGATTTCAATGGAGTTAAGATTTCAGTGGAGTTAAGATTTCAGTGGAGTTAAGATTTCAGTGGAGTTAAGATTTCATTGCAGTTAAGATTTCAGTGGAGTTAAGATTTCAGTGGAGTTGCGATTTCAGTGGAGTTGCGATTTCAGTGGAGTTAATGCAACTTACCATTTTAAATCTCGGTATGATGACAAGACAGACGTAAACCAACGTTAATAGGCATGCTCGTCTCATTCTACCGATTCCATAGATATCAAATTTGAAAAAATCACATTTTTGGAGTTAATGCCGCGTTCTGCCTTTGGGCGGCAGCATGAAGTAAAGGATAACGAAGAGCCGAAAGAGAAAGGTCCCTTTCCTCTTGATATTTTGGGGAGGATCATCAGTTAGGATGGAAACTTCTAAAAATAAATTATAATTGATAAAATTGAAATAAAAAGATAAAGCAAAAATGCAACTCAGGATTGGAATTGGTTAAGATACCATTAGTTAGGTTCAAATAAAATACTCTAACCCAACTCAACCTAACCTAACTGAACCTAACAAAACCTAATGTAACATCATCTGACATGACATGACCTAACTTAAAATGATCTGACCTGACCTAACCTAACCTGAACTAATCTAATATAAGCCAAGCTAAGCTAAACGAAGCTAAGCTAAACGAAGCTAAGCTTAGCTGAACTGAGTTGACATAACCTGACCTAACCTAACCTACCGCGTAAGGGTCAGGTTATTTGCTTTCCCGGCCGCCATGCTGACGGGACTCAGCGCCCCGTCCGGCCCCAGCTTGGCATCTAACCCCTACCTCGTCTCCTGTACCAATTCTCTTTCACTCTGCATCGTCCTTCCATCTACGTTTGTTTGTCGATCTCGGTGTATCAGAGCTGTCCGTCACGGGACGAGACCCCATGGCTGGGTTCTGGGATTTAAATAAGAGAAAACAAAAATAATCTTTACTATTATACAACAAATAACAGAATTTAACAATAATTTATACACTATGGTAAAACTAATCGTTCAGCAAAGGAATTAATTTACAATGAAATGCTTCGGCACGAGCTATGAGGAGCACAATATTTATCCGAGCGAAAACGGGAAGAGATTAGGAGGTAATGCTTCGTAGTCTGAAAGTGTCACGCCTCTTCGACGGTGATCGAGGAAACGGTAATAGGCTTATGATTTTGCAAGAAGGGGCAATAAATAAGGCTTCGCCAGAAGCAATTTTGTTTGCCGTCGGAAGTGAGTCCCACTTCGATTCAAGACGCAGTGAGTATAAACTTAGCGCCCTCTCGCTGATTTGGGTTCCGGGCACCAGCTAGACTCGTCTCGGTTCGTTATCGCCCCGGAAGTTTACCGAAAGATGCCGGTTGAAGATTCGTTCGTCCGCGAGATACTCCCTTTAGGCTTCTTAGTCTGCGTGAATCTCTCTCTCTCTCTCTCTGACATGGCCATATGAGCAGTAATTGTTGGCAGGCTCGTCGCTGTGTGGCCTGTGTGTTGGCGTACAATGGTTCCTCTTGTAGGAATCATGAATGTTGCTCCAATGTCGGAGGTTCCCATAGCCCGTCGTAGGGTGCGGGGGCAGCTCGCCCCTTCCAGCCGTCTCTTCTCTGACATTCTCCTGGAGGCGGGTTCCCGCGCCCTCCTCCCGTTCGTCCCACTCCTTCTTTGTCTTCTCCTCGCGGTCCCTCTGTTGCTCCCTCTCCTTTGCCTTTGGTCTCTCCCCGCGGTTCTTCCGTCAGGCTCTCTCCCTTGCCTTTGGTCTCTTATCACGTTCTTCCCTCTGTCGTGGACCGTGAGGCCCACCGGGCTGAAACACTACACGATATCTGGCAGTTCCTCCAGGCGTCTTCCCCCGCTGTTCCTTCCGTTCCTTTGCCTCAGCGCAAACGGAAGGGTGACTCCTCACCCCGTTCGGAGTACAAGCGCGCTGCCTCTGATGAGGCTTGTTTGGTCTCCGAGTCGGTTGTTAGGGCAGCATCCGTTTTGATGTCTTCTCATACCCAGTCTTCGCTGGCTTCCCCCGTTGGCATCACCGATGTCATTGTGAGAGCGGAGGTTCATCCGGTTCCGTCTTCCTTGCCTCCTACCCCGGTTCCTTCTTCCCTGCCCCTTACTTGTGTTCAGTCTTCGATGCCTCCTACTCCAGTTCCGTCTCTCTTGCCTCCTACCCCAGTCTCACCTTGCTTGCCTCCTACCCCAGTTTAGTCTTCCCTGCCTCCTACACCAGCTCCTTCCTTGCCCGCTACCCCTGTTCCTTCCTATCCTGTTCTATCCTCACCCTCTAACCCTATTCCTTCCTCTCCATCTTAACTAATTCCCTCCTTAACCATTCACCCCGTTCCATCCTCACCCTCTGTCGATGTTACGTCTTATGTTCCATCTTCTTCGCATCTTAGTTCTCGTCCGCCTCTGCTCGATCTTCATTTCCCTCCGGGCCATGAGCCGTCCACGTTGGGGGTTCGGTCTGGCTCTCAGCTGTCGCCTCCCGCCGTTTACGCTGCCAAGTTCGTGCCGGATGCGTCCCCGGCTCACCGCGATCTGCCCCTTGTTCCCTCTGGGTTTTCTAGTTGTCGGCGACCTTCGTCGGTTTCCGTCACTAGAATCCCGACGTTGGTGTCGAGACGGCAGTAATGTCTGTCATCCTACAGTGGAATTGTCAAAGGTTTCTCCCCAAGTGGGAGGAACTCCAGCTCTTGCTTTCTAGCGTTCGACGTTTGGTGGTCTGTTTGCAAGAAATTACGCGTCGGACTCGTCCCTTCCCGGTGCTTTCCCACTTCCGTTATTTGTTTCCATCGCCCCTGCTGGGAGCGTATCCCGTGGTGGTGATTCTCTTTTAATCCCCCGGATTTTAATTTGAGTAGGTCTGACCTTTTATGGCGCACAAGTCAGTTACCTACCCCGTATTTAATACTTGATGATTTTATGCTCGCCACCCATCTTGTGGTGATACTGCCCGTAATCCCCGGGGCGGTGTGTTTGAGTCCCTTTTATTATTCGATGCCCTTTGTCTTTTAAATTCCGGCGATTTTACTTCTTACGATGTTCAAACGGATTCTTTTAGTGCTGTAGACTCGTCTTTCCGGGAGTGATCACTTCTCCATCGTCCTGTCGGCCGCCCTTCCTGCCCCGTGCCTTTCCCTCTCTCCTTGTTGGGATCTGCGGCGAGAAAATGGGTTATGTTCAGGGAGGCTTCCTATACCGATGCCACCCTGGGATCCTTCGATGCTGTTGATTCAGCAGTCTCATATTTTACGACCCATATTTTTGAGGCTGCTGAGCGCTTTGTTCCTCGGAGGTGCCCTGTTACGGAGCGCTATTCCGTCCCCTGGTGGTTGAGGGATTGCGCGTCGGCTCTTTCTGCCTACCAGGTGGCTCATTCCCATTATAGGCGGAACCTGATCGTCTCGAATAAGGTTGATCGGAACCAAGCTCGTGCCATCCGCCAGAGGACCCTCCGTCATGCCCACCGTGAGTCTTGGCGCCAGTACGTATCTTCCATTTCTTCGTCAAAGGGTTTTATCCGCCCTCCTGGCGTGTGGAGGCTGTTCTACCCTTTCTTAAGCCCAGTAATGACGTTTTGGACGAGCTGCCTCAGTAAGTTATTCAAGAGGATGGTTCAAGTTCGCCTTAATTGGTTTTTGGAGTCTAACTCGCTCGACTCTCCATTTCAGTGCGGTTTTCGCAGAGGTCGTAGTACTCTTGACCTCCTCACCCGTTTGTAAGACCTTTTTACGGGCATCTTCCGCTATACATCAGCTGTTGGGGTTGTTTTTCGACTTTGAGAAAAACTACGACACCACTTGGAGGTATGGTGTTTTACGCCAGTTATATGATTGGGGTATAATGGGTTTTTACCGGTTTTTATTCAAGAATTTTTATCGTCCCGTCATTTCAAGGACCATGTTGGGGATGCTTTCTTAGGCTTGCGGGTTTAAGAGAAGAGTGTTTCTCAGGGGTGTGTTTTAAGTGTGACATGTTTTTCCATTGTTAATAATAGTCTGGTGTCCACTCTTCCGGAGGTGGTTTCGGATTATCTCTGCGTGGATGACTTGGCGTTTTTTGTTCATCTACCCGTTTGCCTTCTGCTGCCCGTCGATTACAACTGGCAATTGATGCCATGTCGGGTCGAGCCGTCTCTAAGAGTTTCCGTTTTTTGGTCACCAAAACGAAGGCCATACATTTTTTTCAAGGTCGTGGGGTCTTTGGTCCCCTCCCATCTTTTTGGATGACCCGGCGATTGAGTATGTCCGTGTTTTTAAGTTTTTGGGTTTGACGCTTGATAGCAAGCTCACTTGGGTGCCCCTTGTGGTCGCTTTATTCGGCGCTGGTTTAATTCCGGCTGGACTACGGTTGTCAGGTGTACTCTTCAGCGTCTCCTTCGGTCTTGAAATTGCTTGACTCTGTTTGTTAGTTTGTGGCGCATCTTAGTAGAGGAGCCTTTCGCACCTCTCCTATCCCGAGCCTTTTTGTGGATGGTAGCGTGCTTTCCTTGCGATATCACCGGCTGCAGGTGTGCTTACGATCCCTGTTTCGTGTTCAGCAATACCCTTTCCTCCCCTGTCCATCAGTACCGTTTTGCCCTGTCCTCTTCGGCACCTTTTGATCGGCGGCAATCTCGACACCGGCCTCTGGAGCTCCGGGCTGAGGACCATCTCACCTCCCTGGGAATTCCTGGGGTGCTGGCCCTTCCATTCACGCTGTCCCCGTGGAGCGTTCCCTCTCCTGATGTCTGTACTGCTTTTTAGCGTTTTGAAAAAGGGTCTACTGACTCCTGCCTATTAAAGTGCCTGTTTCTTGAACATGCGTGTCCTCATGTGCACCAGCGTTCCATCTATACTGACGGCTCGAAGTCGGATCTCGGTGTTGGAGCGGACGCGGTGTCCTCTACGGAGTTCCTTCGCTCCGCTCTCCCTCTTGTAGCATCCATTTTTACCGAACAGTTGACTGCCATTCTATTGGCTTTTAATTTGATTTTGTTCCTCAATTATTTGGATTTTATTGTTTTTAGAGATTTCCGGCCTGCTTTGGAGGCGGTTCATTCTATTATGTCCACTCACCCTTTGGTTTTACGGATTCACTCCTGGCTGGTCAGAAATGCCTCCCGTTACAGGGTAGTGTTTTGTTGGGCTCCGGCTCATGTTGAGGTTCCGGGCAATAAGGAGGCCGATTGGCTGGCCCGTTCGGCCCCCTCGAGATCCCGGATGCCGCCTATCTGCCCTTTAGGACACCTACCCCGTAATCAGGGCGTTTATCTTTCGTTTGTGGGATTCGTTCCCGCCTTCTAAGCTGTCCCTTATTAAACGGTTGCGAATTGAGCATATGTGACTCACCCATGGTTATTTAGTTTCGGGTAGAGGCCGGGTTGCCCCTGGTTGTCCCTTTTGAGGTGGCGAGTTGCCTGTGGCTCGTAACTTAGTAATTTGGCCCCACCGTGCTTCTTTTCGAAACTCTCGCTTCCCTACCTTTTCTGGCGTCGCCCCCCTTGCTCGACTTCGCTGTCTTTTAGCAGAGGAAGTCCTTCGGTCGCCCTCCCTCCTTACCTTTTTATCGCGAAGTGTTTTATCCCTTTTGTAAGTTGTCTTTTGATTTATTGTTTCATCTTTTGTCTTGTACCCTCCCGTGCGGCTTGCGCATGTCATTTGCTTATTGCCTCAGCCGCCCTTATTTTAGAATGTGTGTCGTGTGCCTGTAATTTAAGTGTGCATCTCTGTGTCTTGTGTTATCTTCTTTTAGTCCTTTGCTTTTCCCCGTTTTTATTGGATGTTTTCCACAACCTTTGTGACTTTTTTCGGGCGCCCCCGTTTTATCAGTGCTGCCAGTGAGAATCCATTAGGATCGGGTGGCTGTCTTCTTCTTTCTCTTAAATAAATAAATAAATAACCTAACCTACGTGGTAGGATCGAATCAGTTTGAGTTTGATTTGAAATTTCTGCCAACATATTTCTCTTTGTTACTCCAATGATTAATATTTCACTTTTTTGTTAGTTTAATTGTGTTTGTTTAATTTGTTTGTGTATTTTTTTCTTCAATAAAATTGATTTTACCGATTATTTTTTCAACTTCCTAATAGGTTTCTTGAGAGTCAGCAACTATTCTTCATAATTTTTGGGGGGAGGGGGTCATTTTCTAGGATTTAAATTTCTTGGGGTCATTAATTAGGAATGGGGTTCTTGGGGGGGGGGTCGTTGTCTAGGATTGATCTCCCAATTTTTGGTTGGTGTACAACTATGCTGCTCGTTATAGGGCCTCGTTATTCTCTTTTATTCCTCATCTCACTTTCCTCCTTTGGATTACCTCCCGATCTGATCGGAACCGCCTAAGAGAAGATCCAGGGATAAAAATAATAGCCTTAGTTCTCGAGAGAAGAACCTGAGTTCAACAGAACTGATGCAAGAACGCCTGCCATTTTTAAAGGGACTTAGATGGGGCGGGGTGGGAGGGGATAAATGGCCACTGGAACACTTTTGTCGTATCCGGAGAAGGAAAAAGGCGACTCAAGGGAAAAGAAGAATGATAAGAGAATCAGACTATTTTGAGTCAATTTAAAAATGGCGGTAAAACGGAAGATTAAAAAAGTCAGGAGTTTTTGTGGCTTGGCATCGCAAGAAAAGCCAAGGACGAACCGAAACCATTTAAGAAATTGAAAATAGGATCTGTGTATGTATGTATGTGTAAAATTCCCACTGCTCAGTAACTGTGTGCGTATATGTATTCATATGTTCTTGAAGGAGGGGTTTTGTTTTGACTAGATGATACGCATGTATTTCCCTCGCCTCCGGTCACGCCCCTTAAATCTTGCTCGTGAGTGTGTATGTGTATAAGGAGGATTACTCACATGTGCAAACTCCATGTAAGTAAATGGGATTTGTTATTTATCCGGGCGAACTTTTACTGATTTTTCTTTGCATCGATGCAATGAGTCGACTCAATTGCGTCCGTCGTCGATAAAAGAAAAGACGCCGATTCGGCCGTGGTCGTCGACTCTTCCGAGGCAAATGGAACCGAGATTTTGGACCTTCGCTTCATCGAGTAATCTTGTCAACGGCTACAACCCCCTACAAGCGCTTATCAGCTCTTCTAATACACCTTCCCATTACTTCTTTCTCTCTCTTTTTGTTTTCAATCTATATGTTTATCCTTTGGGGTTTTACATCTCTTTTGTGTTTTTTTTTATCCGCCGACTCTCAGCTCTTTTCTCTTTATGTCTTACTGTGTCTCTTTTCGGTTATTTTTGTATTCCACAATTATCTTTATGCAGTTCTTTTTTTTCTTGTCTTTTTCTCGTCCTATTTCTTTATCTTCTATTTTTCTCTTCTCGTATTTTAGCGTCTTTTTTTCTATTCATCTCGTTTTCTATTGTAATCTCCTTCTTGCTATTTTTTAGAGAAATCTCTTGTTTCCATCTTTTTATCTTCATCTCATTTTCTATTGTAATCTCCTTCTTGCTATTTTTTAGAGAAATCTCTTGTTTCCATCTTTTTATCTTCATCTCATTTTCTATTTTCTTGATTTTTTATTTCATTTTCATTTTCTTCTCTTTTTTAAAATTCTTTATTATCTTCTGTTTGTCTCTTCATGACTTTTTGTTTTTCTATTCTACTTCTTTTTTCTCATTTCATTTGCCAAACTTTTATTACTCTGTTTCTCTCTCTTTCTTTCTCTTCTCTTTTTCTATTATTTTTCTCTTCTCTTTCGAGCTAAACTCTCATTTCTCTCTCGTTCTCTCTCTTTTCTCTATTTCTTTCTCTTTGTCGTAGATCAGGTTAGATCTTTTGACCTCCGTTTGCTTTCCGTGTCTCGGAACGGCTGGCGGATAGCAAGCAGGGCAACTCTGCAGTTGAGCCTTGCCTCGAATAATGCAAATTGAACTTTGAGCTCCAATAAATATCTAAGGGTGACTAGTTATACTTGGCAGAATTAAGTCAACTATCTAGAAGGTTTTGTATATCAAACTGGGCGAAACAAAATAAACTTTATTACTGTACAAACACAAATAAAAAAAGATAAATCAATAATAAAATAATGGACATGAAAGATAAATCAAAGTATACACACTCAGACAACAATTCCGGGTGGACCTGCCACCCAAAGATTCGGCTGCTCGAGAGGAGCACGAGGGGTAGGAGCACTGAGCTTGAGTACTTTCCAACAGCATGGGTTGGGTTTGCACTTAAGGCCGATTAGTACTCGGCCTGTTCGAAGGTATGAAGGAAAATACAACCTGTATTCCAGTAACCACAGTCAGCCTCGAAAGTCGGGATCGAGGGAGTATTTGCCGGAGAGGAAACTGAGCTAGAGAAATATTTTCTCGTTCTTTTCTTTTTTTCTCTTTTCTTATCTTCGGGCTCTTAGGGTATGGGAGGCCGAGAGAAAAAAGCTTTAAAGAAAGACAAAATAGACACTCTTAAGTATAATTCAAGCGATCAAGGCACTAGGCTGTATTGCAAAAATTATGGCCGTGTTTTGTTTAAGTACAGAATTATTCAGAAGGCAATGAATGTTTTAGTTAATAATATTTAACAATTAACACAATTAATTTCCGCCTACACTCGGCCATCAATCAGAGCCTGCAGGCCTTACCTTATGCGACGTCTCATCTTAGCAGAATACTAATTTACCCAGGCCAATGCTTTACTATATATACAGAGCCCGGGGAAGTAAAAGTTACAGAGGCGCCGAAAGGGGGATTTTGCTGAATCTATTTGGAAGTGAATTTAAAGCTTGACGCCATGCCGCGGAATCTCTCGTTGTTACGATTAGGCTCGCTGTACGCCGCGTTATCGGACAAAAGTGACCTCAAAAGAAGTCGATCGTGGGTTCTTCCCGTCCTACGCGTCTCTCTCTATCTCTATCTCTCTCTCTGACACTCTTTTCTATCTATATCTCTCTTTCTCTTATTATCTCACTCTTTTCCTCTCCCTCGCTCTTTCTATCTCTCTCCCTTGTTCTTTATCTCTCCCTCTATCTTTCTCTTTCTTTCTCCCTCCCTCGCTCTCCTTTTTTTACTTATTTACTATATTTCCTTTTCTCTTTTTCTTTCTCTTTCTCTTTCTCTCAATCTCTTTTTCTCCCTCTCTCTCTCAGGAATGACCCCTACTAAAGAGATAGTAATTAAGACAAACGATGCGTATAAATATTAATTAAAAAATCTCCGCATTTATTTTCCTTATGGCCAAAACCTTCGTAATTTTATTTATTTCCGGCGGAATTTTTGTTATTTCAAATGCAAGACTCCCTCATAGTTTATTATCCGCCCCCTCAAATCCGACTTTTCCTCCATACACCCCACATTCCCTTTCCCCCAACAACTTAAAAATCGCACAAGGTTGTATTTTTGTTGATTATTAATGTAATAAACTTTAATAGACATCAATTTAAAACGAAAAAAAACTTTTTAATTGAAACTTGCAGGGAATTGAGGGGTGTGGGGCGGTATTTCGCCTTTAAAATGAGGATTTCTTTAATATGGGGGAATAAAGGAGGGGGAAGTTGATAAAGTATGCATTTGCAGACCTGGGCGGGGTTGCGTTTGTAAATTATTAATAAGTAGTTCCTCTACCATGACTACTTTCTTGATTGATATATGAAGGATTTGTTATGGGATAATATCATTATTATTATTAGTTATTATTATTAATTTATATTACGTTGCTCGGTGTAAAAGTGACATTTGAAATATATTTATAGATATCGTTTGCAGAAAATTATTCTCTAGATAGATACATAGAAGCTGTGAAGGGTTAATAAACGAACAATTATTTAAACCTTTTTTTGTAATTAGAATATACATACAATGTTTTTTCCAAGGTGAGAATGACATAGAGATTATTTTTTTCTACACTATGTAGATCATCCTACATGCAAATGACCATAAGAGAAAGCAGTCTTCTTGTAATTGTAATCCAGCCACGTTGAGTGTTTGTCCCTGCGAATTGTTGATCGTACCTCGTCTTGGTCCTCTGTTTCTTGCTCTCCGAAAGTTGTCTTGATTGTGTTTTGAAGTCTGGTTTGTTAGTGTTTGAAGTCTGGTTTGTTAGTGTTTGAAGTCTGGTTTGTTAGTGTTTGAAGTCTGGTTTGTTAGTGTTTGAAGTGTGGTTTGTTAGTGTTTGAAGTCTGGTTTGTTGGTGTTTGAAGTCTGGTTTGTTAGTGTTTGAAGTCTGGTTTGTTGGTGTTTGAAGTTTCTTGTTGTCTTTATTCAATTTGCCTTGATGAATTTTCCTCAACTCTGGCTTGCTGCTGTTCAAAGGTTTCTTGGTCTTTGAGTCGCCTTCATCTTTATTTCGAGCTCTTGCTGCTCTAACTGTATTTGAGCAGCCTGTCTTGCAGCGACACACCCTTCCGACCCCATTGCACTGAGGAGATAAATTGGTGCTTACTCTCCTGGGTCATTAGTTTCACCTCTTAAAAATATCACACTCTCTTTTTCGCGCCTACTTAGACCCAGCAAAGGGTCAAAGACGGCATTAAATGTTCTAAAATTAAAAAAAATAAATCTGTCTTGAAGCTTTTGCTTGAAGTTAAAGTTCCAAAGTCTCTTTCTGTATATAATCGTTTTGTCTTCAAGCTAAAGATTGAAGGTTTTAATTGCCTTCTTCTTCTGTTTCTTCTCCTTCTTCTTCTTCGTCTGCGCTTCGTGTTAGCATTCTTTGAGAGGGAGAAGACTTTTCACCGAAGAGCGTTTCTTGGGCAAAAAAATCTCCCTTATATTAAATGTCAATTTCGTCATTAAATACCGCACTAAATCATTACCAAAATAAGTGAGATGTCTGTCTGTCTGTGGCACTTTTATTGGAATAAATAAAAAAATACGAAATTCATCAGAGCACCAAAGATTAAAATGAGAATTGCGGCTTCTTAACTCTTAAAGCGCCGCGCGGACCAAAGGGTCCTGAGGGTACAACCGCTACTCGGAACAATTGGGCCTCTTATGGTTTTAGGCCTATTGAAAGTTCCATTGAATTCCAACGGGGTTTTTTCTCTCCGGCGCTGACGGGGTCCTCCATTTTCTTAGCGTGGCGCTTTAAGGGTTAAAAATATTCAGGAGAAAATAGAATTCGTGAGGCCTCTTGAATTATCTTATCCGAGACGCAATCTCACTCTATCGCTTCCTTCTGCTCTCTAAGATTAATCGCAGTTAACCATCGTGTATCTAGTGAAACAAAGAGGAAACTCTTACCTGTTTATATTCCTGTTAAATAGTGCAAGTTAATAATTATCAATTTGATGCAAGCGGAACAAATGGTTAAATAATGATGCCAAAAGAGACGAAGCGGAAGCCTCTACGTACAGCTCGAGAAGGCACCAAACCAACTAAAAAAGCTGATGTGGTGAGAGTTATTTACGGCGAACTTAATGTGGCTCTCATCCGGTTTACTCATAATCCTTCATGTATCTCCACACTACGGGTATAGAGAGAACCTAGCATCAGAAAAGGTAAAAGAAAACGCTAGGGCAAATCAACCTAGAAACTAATAGTCTCAAGGAACTAACAAATCAAAGAACAATAATTTGCTACCGCGGGAACTCAACAATCTTTAGAGACAAGAACAACGAAGAAACTGCAAAGTCTAAAAGTTCGGCAAATTTTGAAACGTAAAATTGTTGCCAAATCTGAGATGGCAATAAAGGGTAGATAGAGCGTCCGGGCTTCTCGTGTTCTAAGTTAAAATTACCCAGGAATAAATAGAGAAGGAAATATTCTTCCTGATCTGTGCTTTAAATGCCACGTAATGGAAGAACATCCGGCCAAGGAATGCGCGAAAACAGAAGTGTACCTGGCTTGCAAAAGTTCTGTTACACTCAGTTTTTTTTTTCTAGCTTTCGAGAGGTTTACGTACGTGATAAAATAAATTATAGCAAACAAACTTAAATTTCTACTTTTCCCATAGGGGCCATTAAAAAGGTCTTTTCTTCCATTGTGTGGAGATGGAAGTGAAAGGAATCAAGATCTCTGCTCTCCTGCCCGCGGGCCACAGTAAGTCTGACATCGCCAAGCGGCTTAACGTTAGCCGGATGACCATCCACAGAGTTGCGGAGAGGCTCAAGAACGGAGAAGACCTCAAAGATCGATCTCGTTTAGGCAGACCTAAAGTTGTCGACCGTTTAACTGTGAGTAATCTTTGACCAGGACGTCTCCGAGGTCCGCAATCTGTCTACGACTAAGCACTGGCCCTCCGTAATGATGCTGGGTGTCGTGGCTTCGAAGAGTAAAAAGATGCCACCAGGGTGATTTGCATCTGGGTACACGAAATTACTGCCGTGAGTGTGAAAGTTCACGAAGAAGGTGGTCTACATCTTTCGGAAGGGCGGTGCCCCCGGCCAACATGACCAAGACCGTGCAAGAGTGGTTGGGATCGAACATGAACTACTGCCGCAGTAGCCCGACCTCAATTTCTTCGATTACAGCGTATGGGAGCCTGTCGAGGGCAAGGCCTTCTAGGTCCGTCACAGTAACATCGACCAGCTCAAGTTCACCCTCAACTGCGTGTGGTGAGCTACCATGAGAAAGGACTTCCTCCACACCGTGTGCCCGGACTTCAAGTTTCACTTGGAGTGTGTGTGCTCGCCGCCGAGGGCGGCCAAATTGATTAATACACAATTTACACTCATATTTATATGTTTAAACAATAAAAAAGTGTCTAACTGAATAAAAACTACCATTGTGTCCTTTATTGAGAGCGTAGTAATCAGTGTAATAGGATTTCTGCCCTTCCCGGTATTATGGGTGTTCTAAGGAAGGTAACTGATGAAAGAAATATCGAAACAGCTATAAATAAACTGCTGGGAACCACAGAATCCTAGTCATGAAATTCCCCATTGGTAAATACGGTCGTGGTAGGAAAAAAACAAAACAGAGCCTATGACCTTCTTAATGTGCGTGTAGCTCTAAATACACACAAAAAAATCAAGGATTATTTTCAGAACTACTAAAACTATTGTTTGCAAAAAACGGAATGAAGAAAAATTATGGTTCCCTTCTAACCACGACTCTGATGGCATCTTTAAAATAAAATTCATTGACCATGATAAAAAGCCCCTATAAAAATTATAGACAGAAGATGGGGCGGGACCCCACACCCTCTACAAACATTATCTCTAAAACAATGCTTCCTCTGAGGAAGAAAAAAATAAAATAAAGAGAGGTCGAGCCATGAATCCAACTCCAACATACGCTAAAAATGGAGCAAAGAAATTGCAAGAATTCCTCTGGCAAGACTCTGCCTCGCCAGATTGGTTTTATTGCTAATAGCTAAGAAAAATCAACTTCTAAATGGTCATGCGAGCCACCGATTAGGAAGGGAAAAGTGCATGATCAATTATTCCAAGGATATATATATATATATATATATATATATATATATATAGATATATATAGATATATATATAGATATATATATAGATATATATATAGATATATATATAGATATATATAGATATATATAGATATATATATAGATATATATATATATATATATATATATATATATATATATATATATATATATATATATATATATATATATATATATATATATATATATATATTTAAAGGGCCAGGGAAAATGGAAATTGGTAACACAACCCGGAAAAACGCTAAAGAGAATATTACAAGTACCAATGAAAGCTTAAGAAGGAAAATGGGAGATGTAGAGAACTGAAAGATAGAGCTCTGGCGATGAGCGCTTGATGACACAGGTTCAAATCCAACTTCTTTATTTATTTTCATATAACGCTTAAAATAGTTTGCCCTATCTTTCCTTTCTCTACATCTCCCATTTTCCTTCTCAAGCTTTCATTGGTTCATATAATATTCTCCTTAGCGTTTTTCCCGGTTTGTGTTACCAATTTCCATTTTCCTTGGGCCTTTAAATACATCTATATATCACGACTCATGTGATTTTCAATTATGATTATTATTATTATTATTATTATATATATATATATATATATATATATATATATATATATATATATATATATATATATATATATATATATACATATATATATATATATATATATATATATATATATATATATATATATATATATATATATATATATATATATATATATATATATATTCTGGAGTAAGAATCCAATGGCAAAGAGAACGAAAGTATTCATTATCTTTATTTTCTCTGGTTAAGTTTCGAGAAAAGAAATGCTCATCTTCTGTTATCCGAGACACGGCAGAATTCGAGGAATTGAACATCCATGGACGGTTTTTGTAGCTTTAGCTAAAGTTTAAGGAAGCGTCGGTAGGCGTGTCTGTGTGCATGTGTGTCTGTCCATTTATAGGAAGAAAGGTTAGACCACCTACATATAGGAGGTGTCACTCTTTTGAAGTAAGCTGATTTCAAGCAGACACTTCCAGTGATCCCTAAAGGAACCAGGGTAGATGAGGTCCGGGCTTGCCTAAGATCATCTTCTTTGCGTAGAAATATTAGAACACTGTATCGAAACACAAATACGAGAGCAGAGCTCTTTCGCGACCAACTGTCAGCACAATTTACCAAAAAACATTCTGACACTGGGCAATAGCAAAGTACCTCTTGGTACTGATGGTGGAATAAAAATGCTTCCTGTCTGCATAGTTATTAATACTGTTGATAATCTCAAAGCAGGGGTATTTATTACCCAATCTTCAGCAAAACTACAAAAACTACAAATGGCTTTGTGAAAGAATTATATTCGTTCCTAAGAACAACACTGTCTGTAGAATCAATAAACATCTGCTGCTTTCCCTCTCAGAAAGTCCCCAAATTTACAAGTCAGTTGATACAATTTCGGATCAGGCTCAAATAGAACCTCTTGACATATCTCTTTAGTTCATCAATAACTTGAAACGAAGGTAATAAATCTGAATAATGATGTTGCGCAATTTGGATCCAACAAATCTCTGTAATGGCACTCGGCTGGTGGTATATAATTTGATACCACATGTCATAGAGGCAACCATTCTTACTGGAATTGGAAAAGAGAGGATGTCGCGTAATCTCCCGTACCGAGTGGTGTATTACCACCAACTCAGCCGTGAAGACAGACGCAGCGCCCAGTAGAACCCCGCTGACTTCAAACAGAGGGGATACGGCATGGAAACCGACCCCTTCTTCGGACTTGGAACCATCCGTATACACTGGCACGGTTCCAGCGTGACATGAGGTGTGCTTCAAAAAGGCCGAACGCAATACTCCCGTCGTTGTAAAAGCTTTGGGAGCAGAGGCGTGGAGTCAAATAGCCAACGGTGTTACTATCCAGGGTGGCGTCCTGAGCAGAACCAGGGGCGCCACCAGCCAGAGAGCTATATCTAGCTCTCGAAGGAGTTTCCTAACCTTAAGCCAAAGGGCTTAGGGTATGACTTCCGTCTCTCGGTGGCATAGGCACCGTCGAGATCAGCTGCGGATGCTTTGAGAGCCGTTGGAGACAAAGCGAGACGCTGCGCTCGTGCGTACAGGCAAGTAATGCCAAGTGCATGGCGCATAGATAATTAAAACCTCTTCAAGATCGACAAGCAGGCTCTCCATAGGGAAAGTTCGGAAGGCACCGGTCACCTAGCGAAGGCAGGTTTGGTGGGTCGAGTCCACCTTCCGCAATTGACGCTCGACTGCGGATGCATAAAACTCACATCCGTAGTCGAGCTTCGAACGGACAAAGGATCGATAAAAAAGTAAGGCAGTAGCCCTAGGTGCTGAAAGTCACGGAACGAAAAATATCCATGGCGCGGGTACAAGAGACCCTAAGGCTACGAATAGGAGCCTCACAGGTGAGGCGTAGGTCAAATTCAAGACCAAGGAAACAGGGCGATTAAACCAGTTCCAGGCGCACCCCATTAAGAATCAAATCTGGGTCGGGGTGGAGCCTTGTTGGATGGCGGTAGAAGTGCATCACTTGAGTCTTGACCAAAAAAAAACGAAACCTGTGCGCTTAGGCATATCGAGAAACCCGGTACAATGCCTGTTGGAATAGACGCTCCAGATTTTGGCATCTGGGCCGCGATAAAAGAGATCAAAAGGTCGTCCACGTAGAGCGTAGCGAGAACATCTTCCGGCAGCACCGAGGTGATGCCTTTGGTTTTAGAGCAAAGAGTGTGACACTGAGGATACTTCCTTGCGGGACACCATCTTCCTGCTCTATTGGGCCGGAGAGGGCTTCCCCACCCGTACGCAGAATCGACGATCTGGCAAAAATTCAGATATAAACATGGAGAGGCGTCCCCTCTCCCCAATCGTGAGGAGAATCTCTATGAAAACGTATCGCCATGCGGTATCATAGGCCTTCTCCAGATCGAAAAACACCGTAGCGTAGTGCTGTCTACGAAGAAAGGCCTCACAGACAGCATTTTCCAGTCCAA
The DNA here is from genome assembly GCA_963969495.1 of Ceratothoa steindachneri. Lineage (NCBI taxonomy): Eukaryota > Metazoa > Arthropoda > Malacostraca > Isopoda > Cymothoidae > Ceratothoa > Ceratothoa steindachneri. The sequence continues at coordinate 125,858,021 of OZ018323.1, forward strand.
GCAGAGCATCCGATGTGGAGTGGAACTTTCGGAAGCCTCAATGTGCAGAAGACAGATGGCCTCCGCTGTCCAGGAAAAAGGCTAATCTAACATTTACCAATTTCCCCATCAACTTGCACACGCAAGAGGTTAAAGAGATTGGGCGGAAACTGGCCGGAGTAGGGTGATCACTCCCAGGTTTTTGAAAGGCGAGCACAGTAGCGATTCTCAAGGAATCCTGGAGGAGACCCTCCACCCAGATCCTGTTAAACAAATCTAAAAGAAATGCCATGCCTCGCTCACCCAGGTGTCGAAGCATGGCGTACGGGACATCGTCCGGATTATGAGCGGTGTCCGCGCACGAAGCAAGAGCGGAGCGCAACTCACTCACAGTAAACCTGTCGTAAAAGGGTTCTCCGACTCTCGAGGTAAAGTCCAGTCGGTGGCCTTCCGCTACATCACGACGTGCATTAAATGCTGGCGGAGCAGCATCCCGGCTAGATAATGCGGTAAAAGCGGTCGTGAAGGATTCCGCCACGGACGCGGTGTCCGAGATTGCGGTCCTACTCTCTTGGAGAATGGGAGGGGGGTCCTGCGAGAACTTGCCTCGAATACTTTTGACTCGCTTCCACACCTCTGCTAAAGGGGTCTTCCCGTTAAGTGAAGACACGTATGCCCGCCAAGCAGAGTGGCGGGCGTGCTTAGAAATATACCAGAACCTAGTCCTATCCTTACGAAGTTAGGTGAAGTGAAATCGTTCGGGAGGCCCTTATAGCGCATGTAGGCATAACGCTTCTGTTTGAGGGCCGTCTTACACTCGGCCGACCACCAAGGGAGTAGTCGGCGTGCAAAACGGCCAGAAATTCTGGGAATAGTAGTCAGGCCCGCGGCGATAAAGTTGCCGGAAAGAACGCAACGGCCTCATCTACCTACCTAAACCCCTCGACTGAAAAATAGAATTCAGTCACTTCCTGAAATGCAGGCTACCGCGCCCGCGACAAACAGCAGAGAGGTGTGCTTTCAGGCAGCAGCCGCCCTGAAAAATTATATTTAAATGGGAAAATGATCCCCACCATGGAGGTCATCGACCAACCTCCAATCAAAATCAGGCTGTGCATCCGAAGAGCACAGAGATATATCAAGGCAAGAAAATGAAGCGGTTTTCGGGCAGTGATGCGTAAACTCATACACATTTAGGACACCCATCTCAAGCTCTTCGAAGCAGATGTGCAAGGACTTGTCCCCTGTGATTTATTGCGTAGTTTCCCCAGAGAGGATGTCTGCCCTTCAGATCTCCAAGCAAGAGGAAGGGCCTCGGCAACCGGGCTACGGAGCGTTAAAAGATCCCCAAGGCGAAGTCAGCTGAGGGTGTAATGTACGCAGAAATGACAGCATACCTCCTATCCAGGTGAAACTGCACAGCCACTGCCTGAAAGCAGGTATCTAAAGTAAAAAGAAGAACGGAGACATCATGCCGGGTGTAAACCGCGCATTCCCCAGCCCGGCGCCCATCTCGTGGTGTTGGGGTCGCAGAACCCTTATACACCTGGAGGGCGGGCAAGGGGCACGCGCCTAGCATGGTCTCGTGCAGAAAAATAGCTAACGGGGAACGGGACGAGACGAGCCTCCGCCGCTCCTCCCATGTGGCCCGGAGTCCACGGCAATTCAATTGAAGGAATATGCCCTCCAGGCCTAGCATGAAGGAGACGCCGGGGCCCTCTTTGAACATAAAACCTTCACGGGAATGGCCGTACGCTTCCCCGTGGCAGAACCCCGGGCGCTGTTGTCCGGACAATGCGCTGAAGGCGCTGTCGCCTTCAAAGACTTATTGGGGGAGGTTGGGCTCGTAATGCGAGTCTTTTCCTGCCCTCGCCTCGAAACCTTAGGCGGGCGTTGCGGCTTCAGGGGCGGGGGACCCTCTTTTCGAGGAATCACCTTCTCCGAGCCTCCCAGCCCACAACTCGGCGTGGGCAAAGAAGCCAAAGCTTCTTTCTTGCTGTCCTCCTTTCGGGGGGCAGCTTTAGGAACCCTGGAAGAAGGCCTGGTGACTAACTTCAGGGGTATTGCCTCCTGTGAGTCTAACGACTCGGTGGAGGCGCGTGGCCGTTTCGCCTTACGGGAAACGGTCACGCTGGGGGGACTGCTTTTAGCCGGGGCTGGGTGCGTACCCTTTGTGCCACCAGCTTTACCAGGGAAGCGTCCGGGTTGAGTAGAAGCCACAGAAGGGCTCCGAATGAGCTCGGAAACAACCGTGCTCGTTGGCCTGGATGGGCCAGGATCAGAGGATGTCTTTCTAAGTATTGAGGCGTAAGACGTCCCAGGCAGAGCCGGGCGCGCCAGGACCAAGTCCTTAGCCTCGCGGAATGAGAGTCAATCCTGGGCCTGAATGGCCAGGATTTCTTTTTAAAGGAGATATGAACCACATTGCTTAGAAGAATTGCGGGCAGCTCTCTGCAATTGACACACTTGGCCACACACGATTTGGACTTATCGTGTGCGATCTTGGAGCAATTTACAAAGACATAGGCTGACCCCGATTTTGCACGTCAACTTAAGCGATTCGTATGGCCGAAACGGTGACAGTAATAGCACGTCCGCAGCAGTGGCATGAATTCCTTCACACGGTAGTGGTACCAACCGGCACGCACAGACTCAGGGAGCTTGTCACAGTCGAACGTGATGAAGAGTGTAGGGGTGGGTCTCGAGGCCCCTCCCTGTTTTCTCATCACAGGTTCGACCTTAACCACCCCATGGTGGGCCAGCTCTAGAGTGATATCTTTTATGGAGTAGTCCACGAATTCCCTTGCATAAACTACTTTCAAAAGTTCATGGTAGAGTGCGGCGTCACACTCACTGGCGTACCATCAAGTGTCAGAAGAGCACTTATGTTGGCCGCCTTGGAGGGATCCGCCAGAAAACTCCCGCCCGAGAAACGGGTCACCTTCGGCTCTCTATCTATTGCACTAGCTAATGCTCTCCTCTGATGGATCATGTTGTCCTTGGCCAACATGCTGCCATCAGTGGAGCGAATAACTAAGAAGGTTTGAAGACAGCGGGTTTAGAAATGCCAGGCAATTTCTGAATGAGGGGCCCCGACGTAATCGATGCTCGGCTCTGCGCACTTTGGTTCTTTGGGAGGATTCCCCGCCCAGGTGAGCACCGGGGCGGGACGTGCCGATCTTGGCTTGGTCGCGTTCAAGGATGTTAGCGGTCTCGTCTGTCCCCGCGGCCACCGTGGAGGAAGAAGATCCCCGAGTCTTTTTAGTCTTTTTTTTATTTGTCCTTTTTTATGAGAGGAGGGCGGGGAATGAACCCGCTTCTCCCCTACTCCGGCAGGAGCCACCAGGCAAGATGGACCGGCCTCAGCAAGGTCCTTCCCTGAGATGGAGAAGGTCCTGGCAGTCGCAGGTGCACCGGTCAGAGGAGATCCCTCCCTGCTTGTACTGCCTCGGAGGCCCCAGCCGTTTGCGGAGGCCCTTGCATAGGGGCGGATTCGGGTTCGGTGCTTGGCGCCGAGCCAGGATTCCCCCCCATGGAAGGCCCTACCGTCTGAGGCTGGTTTTCCTCAAAGACCATGTCTATCACAGGAGGGGCCTCCAGTTGGCCATCCCCTCCCAGGACATTTCAGGTCCCCTTGGCAGCTTCACCAGTCTTGTTTGGGGAGGCACAGGCCTTGACACCGGCAAGGTTCAATATCCTTGCCAGCAGGTCTTTTGAGGGAAGCGACCGAAGGAGCCTGGCTTTCCTCTCCCCCCTAAGGGAGTTTACCCTAACGAGCCGCTTTGATGGGGAGCGGTCGGCTATGGGCTGCCGCTGGCTTTCTTGGCAGTCCCCTTGGAAAGCGCCTCCAGACAAGGGGGTGAGGGGGAGTCCCCTACACCCCTAGGCGAAGGAGAGGAGTAAACCTCCTCTCCGGTTAGAGAAATATGGAGGGTGCCCTGCACAAGCACAATGGGGGGGGGGTACCTCCATTTTTTTCTGTGGAGCTGCCAGAAGGCGGCTCCGTTGATTGTGAGGGGCAAAGGGGAAGGGTTTTTTAAAATTCCCACCATTGGGCACCGGGACCCTAATTTGCTCACGGGGTGCACACGTGAATCAGCCCTCTTAGTAGCCCGACCTGCAAGGGGTGCGTACAGGCCTAGCAGAGCCACATGGCGCCATTTAAGACCAACCCTCCCACCTGGGGGCCTGGCAGTACCTCAGCATGGCGGCTCCACCTTGGACGCGGCGTAAAATTGATAGAGTGTTAAGAGAGAAGGAAAAGGGATGTGAGGAAGGTATGGGTGGGGATGAAGCAGTTTGTTAAAAAGCCACCATCCCAAACCGGAGCTCCGGGGTTAGGCAACATTGTCCCCCTCCCCCCCCCCTCAGCCCCGATCCGGGATAGTTGGCCTTGAAGAAGGTCGGCATCTACCCTGTGAAAATACAGGCCAACCAGAGAAAGTTGTGGGAGAGGTTGTAGGGAAAGTGAGGAAGTAGGGGAGAAATACAGGCTGTCCGAAAGAAGGAGAAGAGGCTAAGCTGGGGCTATACGGGGCTCTGAGTCTCGTCAGCACGGCGGCCAGGATGGCAAATCGCCGCACCCCTTACGGGGCCATTTACCATTCAGAAGACTACATCCCAATCCGTGTAAGTTTTCCATTGTGAATTAAAAGAATCGTAAGGCGAGACTCTATTAGTGGCATAGTTGTAATTAGCGGAACCCTATTTTTCTTACGGTCAACTCTATGTTGATTGCTCTAGAGTTGGAAGCAAAAGTAATCTTTTGTAAATGCTCAAAAAAGGAAAAACAAAGAAAATTGTTTAACAAGAAGTTCTGTAGCGTTGATGCACCAGTCAATGAGCACGCACTCGTCCCGAGTACAAGGGACAGGCGGTAGCGATCCCGCCCATCCCGGTACCGGGACAGGTAACGTGCGCGAAGATCACCCAGACTGTTTCCGGAGGCAGAACTCCGGGCGCTGTTGGCCGGAAATGCGCTGAAGGCGCTGCCGCATTTGAAGAATTATCGAGGGATGTTAGGCTCGTTATGCGAGTCTTTTTTACCCTACTCATCGAAACCTTTGATTGGCGGGGAGGCTTTGAAGGCGGAGGTCTCTCCTTTGGTGGTTCCGCCGTTTCCGAGCCATCCAGTTCAGCCATGGACGGGGAAGTAGGAGCCCATGTTTATTTGGTATTGTCCTCCTTCTGGGGTCAGCTTTAATAACCATGGATGAGTGCCTCTCTACCAGCCTTAGGGAGGGTTGCGTTCTGGGAATCTAACGACCCGGTGGAGGTGCGTAGCCGTTTCGGGTAAGGGGAAACTGCCACAATGGGGGAGGGGTGGAGCCCTGGTTCTAGCCAAGGCTTGGTGTGTATCTTTTGTGCTGCTAGCTCTACCAGGGGAGCGCCTAGGGGAGGGGGTAGATCTCACAGAAGCGTTCCGAATGGTCGAAGAAACGACCGTGCTCTTAGGCCTGGAGGAGCCAGAAGAAGAGGGTGCCTGTTTAACTTTTGAGGCATTGGACCTCCCATGTCGCAAAAACGCAACAAGACTTGCTCCTTAGCCTTGCTTAATATAGTTGGTCCGCTGTCTAAACTGGTAGTAGCTGCTTCTCGAAGAGATACGAGCTACACTGCTTCGAGGAAACAGGGTGTGGCTTGCCGAAATTCACGCACTTGGCATTTGCACAATGCAGATTTATCATGCAATATTGGCGTTTGAATAGTTTACGCATATTTCGGGCTGACCCGCTTCGGCACGTTTGCAGCTTATATTTGTTGGCCAAAGCGGTGTCAATGGTACCCCCTACGCGGTAGTTGCACAAATACCTTAAAGTGGTAGAGATACCAGGCGGCAAGCAGTGACGCAAGGAGCTTGTTACGATTGAATGTGACAAAGAGTGTAGAGGTGGGTCTAAAGCATCTCCCTCTCCGTTTTCTCATCTCACGATCGAACTTAACCGCCCATTGGATACGTGCATTCACCAGAAGGGTGAATGCGGCGAATGATACCTACACTTCTCTACTTAGAACCCGAGCTAGTACCTGGCACTGATGGCGCATTTGTCCCTAAATTATTGGCTCAAACACCGTCCTAATGGTTTTAACTATTAGTTTAAACGACCCCTTGATCTCATAAAAAGAAAGAAAATACATAAATACACTAAAAATTGAATAATAAAAATTAAAATCGAGACGGTCTATGCCCAGCTCACGTTCCCCCAGCATCCAAACCAAGATTAAAATAATTCCCGTTCTAAAAATATAGTTAGGGATATATATATATATATATATATATATATATATATATATATATATATATATATATATATATATATATATATATATATTTATATATATATATTTATATATATATATTTATATATATATATTTATATATATATATATATATATATATATATATATATATATATATACTCGTATATATATATATCCCTAACTATTATATATATATACTATTTTAAAATTTTAAAGCGAGTAAATGAATATGCTTGCTTAACGTTATTCAGTTTTTGCCACTGTGGCCGCGCGACAGATAACATTTGTTAAGCTCCCTGGATCGAGCCAACGTATTGAGAACAGCAGAATCTAACATAGCTTTTAACCTTCTCTTTACAGAAGTGTATGTACCTTAGTGCCAAATTTAAGCTCAAGTGTTCACAAATCTATCCATATTTAACGAATAAATAATTAAACGATTACACTGATAAACAAACTCTCTCTTTTATATATGTACAAAAACATGCAAAGAAGGTATTAAATACCAACACATTTATAATGAAATGATTTTATTCCAACTTTTGCTATTATTGTGCTTAGTGTATATTTTATTTTCATACTTTCAGCACAGTTTAGTATTGTAATTATTGAAAATGATTAGAAATCAAAATTGCAAAGAAATTTCCGCTTTTCAAAGACGGCTGATTGTTGCTAAGTCTGAAGGTGGAATCTCACATCGATCTTGGAAAAGGGTAAAAAAATCACCTGAAACAAAACATGGCCATCCTTTGTCTTATGAAAGATGTCGTCGTGTGTTCTAAAATTCAATAAGAACAACTCTCGGTTTAAAGCTTCTGAAGTGGCAGAATGATTTCAAATCAAGCTCAAACTTAAATAAATTGCCTACACTCTCCTGGATATTGTGGAGGTACAGCCAGGATGAAGCTTCTTTTAACTAATGATTATTTTAAAAATAGTTAGGTGCACTAGGCGTAATGTTTATTAAAAAAGATAAAATTACAGTGGCCAACACCAATTTTATTGTCTGAAGTTTTTTTTAGCTGATTTAGGACAATTTTAATATGCTGAATCCAACTATCAGGTCAACCTTTTGAATTATCGCCGCATATATTTTTGACGTTTCTTTTACATGTATGGGTATTTTCTATTTGTATGATGCAAAAATCTTTTTTATTTCTTTAAATAAACTAATTTTGAAGAGGTTACATGCGGCAATTTTTGACTAACTAGTATTTTTCTTTTGCAGAAACAATGAGTTGGATTCAGTCATAAGATATGGGAAAAATAAGCCCAATGGATTCTGCTTATTTTGATATGAAACCTGGAAATCAGGATTTAGCTTGGGCGCCACACATAGTACGCAAGCCATGCACTGAGTACATGCGTGGTTGGACCAAGGGCAAGAAGAGTTGTCTGAAATTTGGAATTCCAATAGTTTGGAGAGAGCCCATAACCATTGCACTGCGTGTTACTTCTGCGCTATTGATTTGATTGGGATCAACAGAACGAACCGGAGCAACCTCAAGTATCCTGATCTTCAATCATCAATCGGCACGTCGTCCTGACATGAGTGGCGAAGATTCCTGCAGTGTTGAAGAAAATGAAGAAGAATAACTGTTTTTTTTTACGCTGATGCTCCAAATCCTTTTTCACAAAAGAAGCTAAACTATTTACTTCGCGATTTCAGCTTGTAAAAATCTTCTGTCGAACTATTGGCATCCAGATTAAATGAAAAAACTCCTCCGTGACAGTGCTTTCATCACCTCCTACTGCAACAGACATCAAGATTACCTCCGTTTTTTCTCTGAAGAGCAGCACTTAGAATACTGTACAGATATTGCGCAGATTCTGCACAAGCTTCGACTGCTCATTGACAGCAGCAGGCGATCGCTGAAATGTGTTCTCCTGCACATTGGCAACTAGTATGTCTCTGTACCTACCTTCACTCACTCGACTCTCCTGAAGAAGAGGTCAGAAGCGGTGAGTACCTGCTGGAGAAAATTCGTTATGCTCAGCATGAGCGGTTGATCTTTGTTGACCTGAAGAGGTTTAAATTTTATTGGGAGAACAGCCCCGGTTCAACATGCAACCGTGCTTTCTGTTCATGTGGGAGTAGGGACCGAGTTCAGCTTTACATGATGAAAGATTGGCCTGTACGGGAAGAATCGGTGCCTTACAGAGCAAGAAACTTCATAAACAACCCTCTAGTCGACAGAAAAAGGATACTCTTCCCACCACTACACATCAAGCTCGGCTTGATCAAACGGCTCAGCCACCTCTGGACAAGGATAGTGTCTGCTTCACTTACTTGTCTCACGCTTGCCAGGATTGACCATGGATAAGTTGAAAGGTGGCATCCTTGACGGTCCTCAAATCCGTCAGCTCATCGGAAATCCAGAGTTTGAAAACTCAATGAACGAAGTGAAACTAAACCGTGGAAGGCTTTTGTTCTGATCGGGAAGAACTTTTCTTGGCAAAAAGGCCAAGAACTCTACAAGAACTTGACTGCTTCCAGAAACGTTAGATGCAACATGAGCATCAAATTGTATTACTTATTCTCACATATGAATCGGTTTCCTGAGAATCTTGGATCAATGAGTGGCGAACAAGGGCAGAGATTCCATCAGGCCCTAAAAGGGATGGAGACCGGGTATCAGTGGTGCTGGGATGCAGGAATGACGGTTGATTATTTATTGGTTGTCTCTGAAGAGAGACATCGCTACTGCTGAGCATTCTAGGACTTCGAAGAAACGGAAGTTCATGCCCTGAATTCTGAACAATGATGACCTAATATCCAATTTACATGTACTTACCATTATCATTGTTTACTATTCAATGTACACGAATCAATATTTTTAACATTTAATTAATCTGTTGGAAAACGATGTTTTTTTATCTTAAAAAAAACTATTTCGGATGAGAAATACGAGTATTATCAAAAAATGTAATCGATTTAGTTATAAGATTGGATTATTTAAAAATCAACTTAGCACAAAAACCTGACCTGATCGGAAGAAACAGATGTCATTTTCGAATTTAGCGCTGCATATCTCTGCTAAATCAGTTGAAAAAACTTACAAAAGATAAAATGTAACCAACCCAGTGTTATTATAAAACATTATAGACTAAATAAAATGTTTGGAGACAAGAAACTACTGAAAAAAGGTAGGACAAGAAGTGTGTATGCATGGGAGAAAATGCACAAATAGATGAATTAATTTTAAGCCACGAAGATAGAGCAAGAATTCACAAAAGCATAAGGCAAGTAGCCAGATAAAGAGTTAAAAAGTATCGTTCATTGCATTGTTGATAATTATTTCAATCTTAAATATTTAAGAAAATTAGAGGAAAAAAAACTTAGTGAAAGAACTGTGAAAACGTCTGGCTCAAAGCTATAATTAACATTTTATATAGATGTCAAAATCTATATTCATAATTAAGACGCCAATAAACAGGCAAAACGAGGTTTATGGCCTTTTGGAATAAAAAGAGAGCGAAATTCCACATAAAAGGCTCTTAGCGACCAAATCCCTCTTCCAATTTCCTGTAATTTACTGTACGGATCTCAAAATTGGAAAAAAATAATATTCGGATCTCAAAATTGGGAAAAAGTCCTATACATTTTGTCGAAAATGTGAAAATGCAATGGCAAATAGTGCCGGAATATCCTACTCTGTAACAGGATTACCAAAATGAACTCTTTGGCTCAAAATGGCCATTATGTATGTATATATTTCAGCTGAAGTACTTTCATAGAGTTCCAGAATTGTTAGAAGCTGAAATCTGCCAACCACTCCGCACCACCAAATCAAAACATTGAGAATGTTAAAGAACTGAGAAAAACGATCATTTTGAATGGAATAACTTTTCTCAGTACGAAATTGATATCGCTATCAAATAATTGTGTAAACGAGTAAATCATGTTGCAATTGGTATGCTTTTCATCACTGCATACAGTTTTAGTTTTAAATTCTTTCTATACATGTACACTTAATCCAGAAAGTATTTATACCTCTACCCAATACACAAATTTTCGATATAGTTCATTAATCGTTTATTGAATGGTAACGGACTTAAGGACAATTGAGATGAATGCATAAATAGACACCACAAAAAGTTTAATATTTGCTAAGGAAATAAGAGAATAATAACATATTTTACAAAAAATTGCAATCAAAAAGTATTTATACACTCAAACGATTATTATAGTGTTTGAAAAGGTTCAAACAAACTCCAGATAGAATTTTGTCTCACTCTTGGCAAAATTGATTCAATTCATCGATCTTTTGGTAGCGTCTTGCATGGACGCGGAGCTTCAGTTCAGGCCATAAATTTTTCATCAGTTTGAAAGGCTTTTCTTCCTCAGCGAAGCTTGAGCGTATCACACCAGATAATTTTTTTGAATTCAGCGTTGCGTTGATTGAATTGAATTTATAGAAGCCTGTAGCATAGAAACTGCCCCAAAACATAATAGATCCACATCCATGTGTTATCTGTGGGAACTGTGTTGAAGATTTTTGTCTATATTAGTTACGAATGGATAAATGTTCACTTTTTTTAATAGTAAGTATAAAATGCAAGAAATTCCATGACCAACAAATATTGGCACATACTAAAAAAACATGCTTCCTTGTTTTATAAATGCTTTTTTCCTGTACCTGGGGTTGAAAAAGCCAATAGGGATCGCTAACTTGAAATACGAGCGATAATTTGGGGGAAAAATTATCGTCTAAAATAGCTAAAAAACAGTTGAAATTTTAAAAATGCAACTATTTAAGACCCTTTGTCATTATGTCTTAAGTCTTTCTTAAGCCAAAAACTAAACAAAAATAAAATAAAGACTAAACAAAAAAAAATTAGAAACAGAATAAAGGCAGAAAAGAAGATAAGCACGCACCAGTGTCGAGGGAAGGCCCGCCATTTCCGTGGTGCAGGATCATACGACCAACACCAAAGAGTCAAATAAAATGAAGTAGGCCAACCTCCTCCATAAAGTCAAATAGTCTACAATTATCTGTACATGAACTCATCCCAAGTATGAGGGACAAGGGGTAGCGACCCGCTTGTCTCGGTACCGAAAGAGGTAACGCGCGCGAAGGTCACCTAGACTGGGACATTCAACAAGAATGCGCCGAACAGTCTGGGGGACAACGCAGTCGTCGCAGTAAGGCGCAGGCGAGCGCTCCATCAAATGGCAGGGCGTTCCGCGAGTGTATCTAATTAGAAGATGAGAGAAAGCGACCTGAAGCCGTTGTGGCATTGGGGATAAGTCTATGGGAACAGTTGCGGCGCAATGGCACGCAACTTTAAATTCCCGTCGGCCGTCTCCCATCTTCTTTGCCAATCAGATGGATGGCTGCCCTGATACGTCTCATGTAGTCAGTGACAGGAAGAACCAAACGCTGGTCTTGTCGCTCAGTATTCACAGACTCTTTGGCGTCGTCGTCGGTACGCTCCTTCCACGCAATTCCCACATGTCCAAGAAGAACCCATAATAAGATAATATCGACATCCGCCCGGGTCGCAAACCGTGCTGTGTGGAGATTTCAATGACTCGAGAGCACTCAGGGCGATTTGTGAGTAGTTAAAGATCACAATCCGGTCACCGAACCGGGCACGACGCGTTCTCTCTCATCCCGAGCGGTGTATTACAACCAGCTATACCGTGAAGATGGACACAGCGCCTAGTAGAGCCCTGCTTAATTCAAGCATAAGGATTATGGCGTAAAAGCCGCTTCCCTTTTGGGAATCAGGGCCATCCATGAACACTGGCACGGATCCAGCATTACCCGAAGTGTTCTCCAAAGGATCGAATGCAATACGCCCTGCGCTGTGAAAGCTTTAGGAGCATATGCGTCCTGGGCAGAATCAGAGGAACCCGACCCGAGAACTACACCGAGCTCTCCAATGAGTTTCCTAGTCTTAAACCCAAAGGACTTAGGGTACGAGTGACGTCTCTCGGTGGCATATGAACACTCGAGATTGGCCGCGGATGCAGTGATAGTTGTTGGCGAATGAGGGAGGTGCGGGTACAAAAGACCATAAAACTGGGAACATGAGCCTCCCAGATAAGGCTTCGGTTGAAAATAAGACCAAAGAAAAGATGCAAATTCACCACTTCCACGCGAACATATTTTAGGAACAAGAGCGGGATAGGATGGAACCGTGGATGACAGCAGAACTGCAGTGGCACAAACTTGGCACCTTACTCCTATGCGTTCGGCATAGCAAGAGATACGGTTCAATGCTTGGTGGAGTCTTTGGTCCAGAATTGACCTTTGGGTTGCACGATACGAGATCTAAAGGTGGTTTACTTAGAGCGTAGCGATAATATCTTCTAGTAGTAGAGAGGTGATAATTTTGATGCTAAAGGGAAAGAGTGACACTGAGGACTCTTGCTTGAGGGACACCCTGTTCCTGATCCATTAGGTCGGAGAAGGCTTCCTCCACCCGGACGCAATATCGATGATCTCGCTGAAATGGAGAAATAAAGATTGGGAAGCGTCCACTTGCCACCACCGTGTGGAGAGTTTCCCTGATACCATATTGCCATGAGGTATAATAGACCTTCTCCAGATCGCCCCCCCCCCTCCCTGGCGTAGTGCTGTCGACGAAAGAAAGCATCTCAGACAGCATTTTTTCAGTCGGAGGAGAGCATCCGACGTGGAGTGGAACTTGCGGAAGGCGAACTGTGCAGAAGACAGGTGGCCTATCTTATTTAGAAAAACACTAATCTAACATTTAACAATTTCTCCATCAAATCGTACACGCATGAGGTTAGATAATTTGAGTGAAAAAAACACAGGATATAGTGATCTCTCCAAATCCTGTTGAAAATATCTAACAGAGAGGCCACAACTCGATCACATAGGTTTCGATTTATGGCATACAAGACATCGTCCCGACCAGATGGCGGTTTCCGCGCATGAAACCAGAGCAGAAATCTCACTCAATGTAAACCTGTCATTGAAGGCCTCCGCCCTGGAGGTTAAGTCTAATTGGCGTCCTTTAGTGATATCACGACGTACATTGAATGCTGTCGTAGTAGCGACTGGCTAGAAATTTCGGAGAAAACGGTCACGAAAGACTCTGCCACGGATGCAGGGTCCGAGATCGTGAGAATAGGTGGTGGGTCCTGCGTGAATTTGTCCAAAATCCTTTTGACTCACTTCCACACCTCTGCTAGAGGGGTCTTTCCCATTAAGTGAAGACAGGTATGCCCCCCCCCCGTCCTATAAACGATAGGCGTGCGTGCTTCGAAACATAGCGATGGGGGAACTCAACCACATTTAGAACACCTATCTCCAGCTCGTCAATCAGGTCGGGAAAGAGCTGACTGGTAGGATTAATCGAGTAAGCTCTCCAGAGGGGGTGTCTACCGTTAAAATCCATGAGCAATAAAAATGGCATCGGCAACGGTGCCATGACGCGGCTCATATCCCCCGCGTCTAAGTCGCCTGACAGTGGAATGTACTCAGAAAAATATCAGTATTACCTCCTATCCAGATGTAGCTACAATGCCACAACTTGAAACGAGGTATAATAGCAAATAGAGAAACGGATACATCATGCTTGGTGTAAATCCCGCATCCTCATGCCCAGCCCCCGGAATGTGGTAGTCGGGTCGCATTACCTTTATCCCCCTGGAACGTAGACAGGGGGCATGCGCCCAGCATGGTCTCCTGCAATATTAGCTAACGCGGAACGGGAAGGACTAGCCTCCACAGCTCCTCCAAGTTTACATGGAAGAAATATGCTCTTCATGCCTTGGTCGTAGGAGATGCGTGAGCCCTCTTGGAAGAGAGCACCGGAAGCAGTACATTGGGCGCTATTGATCAAACAGGCATAAGTGGCCGTACACAAAAGCCTACTATTAGGCTCTATTAAAAAAAACAAATAACAATATCTAAATAACACATAACAACGATAAAAAAGGACAAAGGCTGAAAAAATAACAACAACGAGAAAAAGGAAAAAAACAACAAGAAAAAAGCGTGCTGCGGCGTCTGGGGCTGGCTCGCCTCCTTCCCGAAGCAGGAACAGGCGACCTACAAAAAGAAACACACAAAAAGGTGATATAAAGTGGCGGATGCCAACCTCCTCCAAAACTTGTTAAGTCCACCAGTTGGTGTGCACGAATCCGTCCCGAGTATTGGGGACAAGCAGTAACGACCCGCTCGTCCGGAACCGGGACAGGTAACGTGCGCGGAGATCATCCAGACTGGGAATTTCAACAAGAATGTGCCAAACAGTCTTGGGGAAAGGGGGGCCAACGCAGTCTTCACACTATGGCGCAGACGAGCGCTCCCTCAAATAGCGTTACATCCCGCGACTGTGTCCAATTCGGAGACGACAGAAAGCAACCTGAAGCCGTCACGGCATTGGGAGGGAAGATCCATGGGAACAGTCGCGGCGCTATGCCATGCAACTTTAAGTTCCCCTCGACAGTCACCCATCTTCTTTGCCAAGCAGTCCGAAGAGCTGCCCGTATTCCTGCCATGTTATCCGTGTGAAGAAGAGCGAAACGCTGCTCTGGTCGTCCAGTCCTCGCGGACTCTTTGGTGCCCTCATCGGCGCGCTCATTCCCCGCAATTCAAAGATTTGTTTTGATTTTTTGATTTTTTTTAAGAGCCTATCTTGCGACTGACCACTTAGGCATAAGTCGCCGGAATCATGACACTAACACTAGGCTACTTTAAAATAAGAACACGAAAACACAACAACGATAAAAAGTGAAGATAGCAAAAATTAGGAAGCAATCTCCGGCGTCGGGGGGAGGTACCCCTACCCCCCGGCGCAGAAGCGTGCGACCTACAAAGAAAACAACAATAACAAAACAAAAAACAACAACAAAACTACTTATATAAAAGGGAGAAGGCCAGCCTCCCCCCAAAAGTCTACCAGGCCACCAGTCAAAGAACACGCACTCCTCCCGA
The DNA here is from genome assembly GCA_963969495.1 of Ceratothoa steindachneri. Lineage (NCBI taxonomy): Eukaryota > Metazoa > Arthropoda > Malacostraca > Isopoda > Cymothoidae > Ceratothoa > Ceratothoa steindachneri. Next base: position 125,873,179 of record OZ018323.1, read on the forward strand.
GTACAAGGGACAGGCGGTAGCGACCCCGCCCATCCCAGTACCGGGACAGGTAAAGTGCGCGAAGATTGCCCATAATGGGACACTCAACAAGAATGTGACACACAGTCTGGGGAAAAACGCAGTCGTCACAGTAGGGCGTTGGCGAGCGCTCCAGCAAATAGCGGTGCGTCCCGCGAGTATGCCCAATTCAGAGACGACAGAAAGCAAACTAAAGCGTTCGCGGCATTAGGGGGTAGGTCCACGGAAACAGTCACGGCGCAATGGCACGCAACTTTAAGTTCCCTTCGACCGTCTACCATTTCTTCTGCCAAGCAGTCCGAAGAGCTGCCCGTATTTCTGCCATGTATTCGGTGTGAGGAAGAGCAAAACGCTGGTCCGGTCGCAGAGTCCTCGCGGACTCTTTGCGCCCTCATCAGCGCGCTCATTCCCCGCAATTCCTACATGTCCAGGAACCCAGCATAAGATAATCTCAACATCCGCCCGGCTGGCCAAAACCCTGGCGTCACGGATATCGCGAAACAGGGGACGCAAAGGTTCTAATGCGCCGAGAGCACTCAGGGTGCTTTGTGAGTCACTATAGATCACAATCTTGTCTCAGCACAGGGCACGTCGCGTAATCTCCCGTACCGAGTGGTATATTTCCACCAGCTGGGCCATGAGGACAGACGCAGCGACTAGCAGAGCTCCGCTGACTTCAAACAGAAGGGATACGACGTGGAAGCCGACCCCCACTTCGGACTTGAAGCCATCCGTATACACTGGCACGGTTCCAGCGTGACACGAAGTGGGCTCCAAAAAAAGTCGAACGCAATACTCCCGTCGTTGTAAAAGCTTTGGGAGCAGAGGCGTGGCGACAAATAGTCAAATGTGGTAACCTCCATGGTAGCGTTCTCGGCAGAACCAGGGGAGCCACCGGCCCGAGAGCTATACCTAGCTCACGAAGGAGTTTCCTGGCCCTAAACCCAAGGGTTTAGGGTATGACTGGAGTCTCTCGCCGGCATAGGCACCGTCTCGAGATCAGCTGCGGATGCATGCGAGCTGTTGGCGACTAAGGGAGGCGCCGGGCTTACGTGTAAAGGCGAGTGATGCACTGTACGCGGCGTAGAGCGAGTGGTATCTCCCTAGCATTGACCAACAGGCTCTCAATGGGGAAAGTGCGGAAGGCACCGGTTGCAAGGCGAAGACCGGTGTGTTGGATCGAGTCCAACTTCTGCAATAAACGCTCGGCTGCGGATGCATAAAACTTGCATCCGTAGTCGAGCTTCGAATGAACAAAGGATAGATAAAAAAGTAAGGCAGAAGCCCTATTAGCACCCCATGGCGCGGGTACAAGAGACCCTAAGGCTGCGAATATGAGCCTCCCAGGTGAGGCGTCGGTCAAATACAAGACCAAGGAAACGGTGCGATTCAACCACTTCCAGGCGCACCCCATTAAGAAACAAATCTTGGTCGGGGTGGAGCCGTGGATGGCGGCAGAAGTGCACCACCTTAGTCTTGGCCAAAGAAAACCGAAACCTGTGCGCTTCGGCCTAACGAGAGACGCAGTTGGCATCTTGGCTGCGCCAAAAGAGAGTAAAAGGTCGTCCACGTAGAGCGTAACGAGAACATCTTCCGGCAGCACAGAGGTAATGCCGTTGATGCTCAGGGCAAAGAGTGTGACACTGAAGACACTTCTCTGGGGGACACCCTCTTCCTGCGCCATTGGGCCGGAAAGGTCTCGCCCCACCCGTACGCGGAATCGACGATCTCGAAAAAAATCAGATATAAACATTGGAGGCGTCCCCTTGCCCCATCGTGCGGAGAGTTTCCATGATACCGTATCGCCATGCGGTATCATAGGCCTTCCTAAGATCGAAAAACACCGTGGCCTAGTGCTCTCTAGGAAGGAAGGCCTCGCAGACAGCATTTTCCAGTCGGAGCAGAGCATCCGACGTGGAGTAGAACTTGGGAAGCCGCACTGTGCAGAAGACAGATGGCCTCCGATTTCCAAGAAAAAGGCTAATCTAACTGTAGGGGAATCTTCACTTCCCCCCCCCCCCCTGTTCACTCGTGGTGCAGTCACAAGGCGGTTACCGCAAAGATATCCGGCCCAGGCCTCGGTGGGCCAAACGCGTGACCGCAGCGCTGCACCAGACCGTGCCATGAAAGACCTTAAAGGTTAGAATGCAAGATCTCCCTCAGGAGAGTGAGATCCAGTTTCACGTCAAATAAGAAATTGGAGACGTGTTTCCCTCAAGCTCGAATGCTAACGAAGAGCCGATGTAAGACGCGGTGGGAAAAACAATTGAGTATAAGAACTCTCCTGGGGCCGTCTTCAAGCCCCTCTTCCCTTTACCACTCCCCCAGTGAGGTGACTAGGTATAAATGAGGAACACTGAAGAAAATCGAGGTAGTATACGTCAGTCTCTAGGTGACGAAGTCCTCGGATCAAAACCGAGCTACCAAGACTGGAGAGGTAGTTTACTTGGGTCGCCAAACCAAGAAGTACCCTGCAAGAGAGGCAGGGCTACCTACCCTCAGGGGCTAAGAAGAAGCTCATCCTCGAGCTAGTCCCTGGTTATCAAACCGAAAGCTAATTTAACTTTGTTAAGTTCAACTTACTCTCACCAGAGAGACTCCTCATATCCTGGTGCACCTTAAACACCAGGGGTATTCCTCGTCCTTGAGGAATTAAGAAAAGAAGAAGGAAAAGGCTCCCCCTCGAGCCCGTTACTCGGTGGCCACACCGAACTCATAAGTTAACTTGGTGAGGAACCAAGTTCAACTTGTTCTCGTCAGAGAAATCCCCCTCCGTTATACTCGCCCTTGAGGAAGACTGGAACTAAGAAGAAGCTCATCCTCGAGCTAGTCCCTGGTTATCAAACCGAAAGCTAATTTAACTTTGTTAAGTTCAACTTACTCTCACCAGAGAGACTCCTCATATCCTGGTGCACCTTAAACACCAGGGGTATTCCTCGTCCTTGAGGAATTAAGAAAAGAAGAAGGAAAAGGCTCCCCCTCGAGCCCGTTACTCGGTGGCCACACCGAACTCATAAGTTAACTTGGTGAGGAACCAAGTTCAACTTATTCTCGCCAGAGAAATCCCCCTCCGTTATTCTCGCCCTTGAAGAAGACCCTCCCCGAGTTCAGTCCTCGTCCATGAGGAATTAAGTAACGAAGGAGAAAAGCTCCCCCTCGAGCTCGTTACTCGGTGGTCACACCGCACTCCAAGTTAACCTGGTTGAAGAACCAAGTTCGAATCCCTCTCGCCAGAGAGCCTACGACTACCTTGGTGCCGCATAAAGCACCGTAATTGTTCTCGTCCTATAAGAACCCCCCCTCCCCGGAATACCGTGTGGACCCCCCAGCTGCTACCGTCGCCAAAACGACCGTGGGATCTCGCCCATCTACATCTGGCCAGACCGCACGCGTCGTGAGTCAATAACTTTCCGGAGGCCTTTTAAACTCCACATGAGTCCGTAAGCCTAATTCTTATATTAATGTTGTCTGTAGAGAAATTAACCAATTTTTGAGGGTCAAACTAATTTAATTAATTCTTGTTTATGATAATATTCAGATTATTGCTGTAGTTAATGCTTAGATGTTGTGTATTAATGGTTGAAGTTAAAATAGAAGTTTATTTTGGGATTATTGTGCGTTTCTCTTATATCCTTACGTGTTTCAGATTGGCTCTGTTTGTTAAGATTTCAGATATCAATATATTAGCACTCTTAGCACTCTTAGAACAAAAAGGGGGGGGGCATTTTACGACATAAATAAAAGTGGTGACAGGTTTTTAGGTTGTTATTAGAAAGAACCCAGCAGTGTCAAATTAAGAAAGAGCCAACACGTAAAGGAATATCAGAAATAAGAGAATAATTCACGAGAGGAAAATTGGTAGAGTTAGGGGTGGTAACAATCGTAAGGTAATTGGTAGGCCAAGTGGTAAATTTGTTGTCGGACTGGTATTTCAATCAGTATAGTAGTGGGATTAAGGGTAAGTTATGCTGAGCGCTACCTGGTGAGTGGTGGCATAATTACCTGAGAGTACAGTAAGGAAAATTCGACGGACCAACACAAAATGGATCCGGTCGAAAGATTCAACCTACAAGCCCAAATTCTGGGATTTGAAGGCGAGGATATGGATGCCTACATCCTTGAAGAATTGAGAATACAAAGAGAAGAAGAAGAAGAAATAATAGAGTTTGATAGAAAAAGGGAAAATATAGAAATACGGATGAACCGGAAAAGTGAAGAATCCCGAATCTAGTGGAAAATAGAAATAGAGGAAAGAAGATTCTCAAGCGGAAGTAAGACAAACGAAAGGATACGACAGTTGAAAAGAGAAGCAAAAGAATTCAGAATAAGGATAGAAAGGGAAGATGAGGAAAGAAGACTAAAGATAAAGCTGGAAGATGAAGAAAGAAGAACCCGACGGGAAAATGGCATAGCGAAAGTAGAAAAAGAGGCCGAGGAAAGGAGAATGAAGAGGGAAAAAGAACGTGCTCAAGCTGAAAGAGAAGAGAGAGAAGAAAAGGAAAGATTGCTCGCACTCGAAAAAGCACCTATCGAGAATCTGATAGAGGCCGAGGAAGTTGTAGCCCGGCCTGGACCTAAGAAAGAACCATCGAGGGAAACTCAGCTAAATGGGGTAACGATGGAAGAAGTAGAAAGTAGGGATGAAGTACCAGCATGGGTACGTAAGGAAGAACCTACGAGGAGAACCCAGCCAAATGGGGTTATCAGGGAAGAGGTGGAAGGTAGGGTAGAGGTACCAGCAGGTGTTCCTGAGGAACTAGCTACGAAGAGAACCGAGTCAAATGAGTTGACAAGGAAGGAGGAAAGAGGTGTTATTGCGATACACCCAGATAAAACTAGTCAAATGGTAGACACGGATGAGTATCCCCTACCCCTAGTAGTCTCCTCCCCGAACGGAACGTCCTCGGAGTTACCGCTAAGACGCCAAGTCGTATTGAGCGCCACGCCCATTAACGACCTCACAGGGAAAAGTTTTTTCGATCCCCAAAGATCGAACCCAGACACGATCTTCCCGTGTACCTGGTTAAAGGAGAGCTATGGGACCCACGCTCCCATCAATTATGCCCCGCTGCAACAGGCCGCTCTAGCCATAATGTTCAATTTAAAGGTAGTCAAGTACCATAAGAAGGGTAATTCGAGTAGGTTGAAATACCGCTACCATTTAGTAACATACTTGGGTAGACTCAATAACCCGAACGGCCGACTCAGGCGCGGTAGGATAATGTTCACAGAGCATCATTTTAGTATTAGCTACATCAAAGGAGCCGATAAAGTACAGCTGCTCTATAGGCGGAGACGAAATACCATTGAGGGTTATTTCAGTACCTAATGAGCGTGAAACCATGTTTTCATTTGTTGCTTGTGTTAATATTTATCGGTAGGATTTAAGTTCGCAAAAACTTAGAAATGTAAGTAAGTAGCTTGTTTTGTTGTTTTTTTGTGGGTAATCGATGAATTAAGGTTTTGTTATTTTCATGTAAAATTGTATTGCGAGTAGGTCTAGTTCGACACATGGCCTGTGTAAACGCGCGCGAGGGCGCTCAAGTGTAAGGGAACTTAATGTAAGAGAGGGCTCAAAGAACTACAACTTTGCTAATCTCGACTAGGTTGAGTAAGTTTTGAGTTCCCGGGAGTCCCCCCCCCACCCACTAAGTTCTTCGATGGGAGGTGTGTAGGAGAATCGTCACCCCCCTCCCCCGTTCACTCGTAGTGCAGTCACAAGGCGGTTACCACAAAGACATCCGGCCCAGGCCTCGGCGGGCCAAACGCGTGACCGCAGCGCTGCACCAGACCGCGCCATCAAAGACCTTAAAGGTTAGAATGCAAGATCTCCCTCAGGAGAGTGAGATCCAGTTTCACGTCAAATAAGAAATTGGAGACGTGTTTCTCCCAAGCTCGAAGGCTAACGAAGAGCCGATATAAGAGGCGGTGGGAAAAACCGTTGGGCATAAGAACTCTCCTGGGGCCGTCCTCAAGCCCCTCCCCCCCTTACCACTCCCCCAGTGAGGTGACTAGGTATAAATGAGGAACACTGAGGAAAATCGAGGTGACGAAGTCCTCGGATCGAAACCGAGCTACCGAGACTGGAGAGGTAGTTTACTTGGGTCGCCAGACCAAGAAGTACCCTGCAAGAGAGGCAGGGCTACCTACCTTAAGGGGCTAAGAAGAAGCTCATCCTTGAGCTAGTCCCTGGTTATCAAACCAAAAGCTAATTTAACTTTGTTAAGTTCAACTTACTCTCGCCAGAGACACTCCTCATATCCTGGTGCACCTTAAACACCAGGGGTATTCCTCGTCCTTGAGGAATTAAGAAAAGAAGAAGGAAAAGGCTCCCCCTCGAGCCCGTTACTCGGTGGCCACACCAAACTCATAAGTTAACTTGGTGAGGAACCAAGTTGAACTTGTTCTCGTCAGAGAAACCCCCCTCCGTAAATACTCGCCCTTGAAGAAGACTGGAACTAAGAAGAAGCTCATCCTCGAGCTAGTTCCTGGTTACCAAACCGAACTTTAAGTAACTTATTCTCGCCAGAGAAATCCCTTTCCGTTATCCTTGCCCTTACAGAAGACCCCCCCCAAGTTCAGTCCTCGTCCATGAAGAATTAAGTAACGAAGGAGAAAAGCTCCCCCTTGAGCTCGTTACTCGGTGGTCACACCGCACTCCAAGTTAACTCGAGTTAAAAACCAAGTTCGACTCACTCTCGCCAGAGAGACCACGACTACCTTGGCGCCGCATAAAGCTCCGTATTTGTTCTCGTTCTTGAAGAACCCCCTCCCCCCCGTCGGAATATCGCGTGGCCCCCTCAGCTGCTACCCTCGCCAAAACGACCGTGTGATCTCGCCCATCTACATCTGGCCAGAAAGCACGCGTCGTGAGTCAATAACTTTCCAGAGGCCTTTTAAACTCCACATGAGTCCGTAAGCCTAATTCTTATATTATTGTTGTGTGTAGAAAAATTAACCAATTTTTGAGGGTCAAACTAATTTAATTAATTCTTGTTTATGATAATATTCAGAGTATTGCTGTAGTTAATGTTTAGATGTTGTGTATTCAATAGTTGAAGTTAAAATAGAAGTTTATTTTGGGATTATTGTGCGTTTCTCTTATATCCTTACGTGTTTCGGAACGGCTCTGTCCGTTAAGATATTCAGATATCAATATATTATCACTCTTAGCACTTTTAGAACAAAAAGGGGGGGCATTCTACGACACTAACATTTATTAATTTCTTGCACACGCAAGAGGTTAAAGAGATTGGGCGGAAACCGGCCGGAGTAGAGTGATCTTTCCCCGGTTTGCGAAAGGCGAACACTGTAGCAATTTGCCAGGAACCTAGAAGGGGCCCCTCCACCGAGATCCTGTTTAACAAATCTAACAGAAAGGCCATGCCTCGCTCACACAGGAGTAGAAGCATAGCCTACGGGACATCGTCTGGACCATGGGCGGTGTTCGTGCATGAAGCAAGAGCGGAACGCAACTCACTCACACTAAACCTATCGTTGAAGGGTTTTCCGCCTCTGGAGGTAAAGTCAAGTCGGTGGCCTTCCGCGACAACACGACGTGCATTGAATGCTGGCGGAGAAGCATCACGACTAGAGAATGCGGAGGAAGCGGTCGCAAAGAATTCCGGCACGGACGCGGGGTCCGAGATTGCGGTCCTATTATCCTGGAGAAGGGGACGGGGGCCCTGCAAGAACTTGCCCCGAATCCTTTTGAATCGCTTCCACACCTCTGCTAAAGGGGTCTTCCCGTTAAGTGAAGACACGTATGCCCTCCAAGAAGAGCGGCGGGCGTGCTTCGAAATATACCGGAACCAGACGAAATTCAGCGACAGTGAAATCATTCGGGCGGCGCTTATAGCGCATGTAGGCATAACGCTTCTATTTGAGGGCCGTCTCACACTAGGTCGACCACCACTGGAGTGGTCGGCGTGCGAAACGGCCAGACGTTCTGGGAATAGTAGTCATGCACGCGGCAAAGAGGTTACCGTAGAAGAACTCAACGGCCTCATCTACCGACATAAAGTCCTCGAATGAGAAGGAATTCAGTCATTTCCTGAAATGCGGGCCACCGCACCAGCGCGAAGCACCACCGAGGTGGGCTCTCAGGCGGCAGTTGCCCTGAAAATGATATTTGAATGGGAAAGTGATCACTACCATGGAGGTCATCGATCACCCCCTATTCAAAATCAGGCTGTGCATCCGAAGAGCACAGAGATAGATTAAGACAAGAAAATGAAGCGGTTCTCGGACAGTGATGCGTAAACTCATCCACATTTAGGACACCTATCTCAAGCCCTTCGATCAGATCGGCAAGGACTTGTCTCCTGGGATTTATTGAGCAATCTTTCCAGAGAGGATGCCTGCCGTTCAGATCTCCAAGCAAGAGAAAGGGCCTCAGCAACAGTTCCACGACGCGGTGGTGTCCGTCGCGTCGAAGTCAGCTGACGGTGGAATGCACGCAGACATGATAGTATACCTCCTATCCAGGTGAAGCTGCACAGCCACTGCCTGAAAGGAGGTATCTAAAGAGAAAGGAAGAACGGAGACATCCTGCCGGGTGTAAACCGCGCATCCTCCCACCCGGACCCCATCCCGTCGTGGTGGGGTTGGGAAACCCTTATATCCCTGGAGGGTAAGCAAGGGCTACGTGCCAGGATGGTCTCCTTCAAAGAGATTGCAAACGGGAAACGGGGCGAGACGAGATGAGTCTCCGCAGCTTCTCCCTATTGGCCAGGAGTCCGCAGCAATTTCATTGAAGGAATATGCCCACAGCCAGGTCATCTCGTGGTGGTGGGGTCGTAAGACTCTTATACCCCGGAGGGTGGGCAGGGGGCACGTGCCTAGCATGTTCTCCTGCAGACAAATAGCTAACGGGGAACGGGACGAGACAAGCCTCCGCAGCAATTCCCAGTTGGCCCGGAGTCCACGGCAATTCTATTGGAGGAATATGCCATCCAGGCCTAGCTCGGAGGAGATGCGGGGTCCCACTTCGAACAGAAGAACCTCACGGGAATGGCCGTACGCTTCCCGGAGACAGAACCCCGATCGCTGTCGCCTTCGAGGACTTATTGTGGGAGGTTGGGCTCGCCATGCAGTCTTTTCCTCTCTCAGCCTCGAAACCTTAGGCGGGCGTTGCGGCTTTGGAGACGAGGGCCCCTCTTTTCGAGGAACCACCGTCTCAGAGCCACTCAGCCCACCACTAGGCGTGGGCGAAGGATCCGAAGCTCCTTTGTTGCTGTCTTCCTTTCGCGGGCCAGCTTTAGGAACCCCGGAAGATGGCCTGGCGACCAACTTCAGGGCTGTTGCCTCCTGTGGGTCTAACGACTCGGTGGAGGCGCGTGGCCGTTTCGCCTTACTGGTACGGTCACGCTGGGGGAAGGAGAGGGAGCTTTGGTTTTAGCTGGGGCTGGGTATGAACCCTTTGTTCCGCAAGCTTTACCAGGGGAGCGTCCGAGTTGAGTAGAACCCGCAGAAGGGCTCCGAATGGGCGCGGAAACAACCTTGCTCGTTGGCCTGGATAGGCCAGGAGCAGAGGGTGTCTTTCTAAGCATTGAGGCATAAGACGTCCCAGGCAGAGCCGGGCACGCCTAGGGCCAAGTCCTTAGCCTCGCGGAATGAGAGTCAATCCTGGGCTTAAACGGCCAGTATTTCTTTCTCAAGGAGATATGCACCACATTGCTTCGAAGAAGCGGGGTGCGGCTCTAAGCAATTGACACACTTGGCCACACACGACTTAGACTTATCGTGTGCGGCCTTGGAGCAATTTGCACAGACTTTGGGTGACCCCGACTTTGCACGTCTACATGAGCGATTCGTTTGAAAGAAGCGGTGAAAGTAATAGCACCGCCGCGGCAGTGGCACGAATGCCTTCACGCGGTAGCGGTACCAACGGGCACGCGCCGACTCAGGGAGGGTGTCACAGTCGAACGTGACGAAGAGTGTAGGTGTGGGTCTCGAGGCCCCTCCCTGTTTTCTCATCACACGGTGAACCTTGAACGCCCCATGGTCGGCCAGCTCTAGGGTTATGTCCTCTATGGAGCAGTCAAAGGGTTCCCTCGCTTCACTCGCATAAACTAATCCTTTCACAAAGTTCATGGTAGAGTGTGGCGCCCCCTCACCGTGGTGCCATGAAGTTTCCGAAGAGCACTTATCTTGGCCACCTCGGAGGGATCCGCCGCATTCGCCAGAAAGCTCCAGTTCGAGAAAGGGGTCACCTTCGGCTTTCCAATAGTTACACTAGCTAATCCTCTCCTCTGATGGATCATGTTGCCCTTGGCCAACATGCTGCCATCAGTGGAGCGAATAAAAAGGAAGCGTTTAAAGCCAGCGGGCTAGAAAACCCCACATAGCCTCTACATTAGGGACCTCGATGTTATCGAGGCTCCACCCTGTGCACTTTTGGTCTTATTCATAGACAAGGGCTCCGCACCCGGGGGTGCAGAGGGGCCGGATATGCCGATTTTAGCTTGGTCGCTTACCAAAGTGGCAGCAAACCTATCCGTCCCCGCAGCCCCCGCGGATGGAGAGAAGTCCCGAGTCTTCTTAGTCTTTTTTTATTTTTTTCTCTTTAGGAGAGGATGGCGGGGAATGAACCCGCTTCTCCCCTCCGCCGGCAGAAGCCCCAAGACCAGATGGACCAGCCTCAGCCAGGCCCTTCTTCGAAATGGACAAGGTCCTGGTAGTCGCAGGGGCACCGGTTGGAGGAAATCCCTCTCCTCCTTGTACTGCCTTGGAAACCCGGGCCGTTTGAAGAGGACCTTGTATAGGGGCAGATTTGGGTTCGGTGCTTGGCACCGAGCCAAGATTTCCTCCCATAGAAGGCCTTACCGTTTGAAGGCTGGGTAGCCTCAAGGACCATGTCTATTTCAGGAGGGGCCTCCAGTTCGCCATCCCCTTCCAGGACATCGGAGGTCTCGTTTGCAGCGTCACTAGTCATTTGTGGGCAGGCACAGGCCTTGACCCCGGCAAGATTTAATATTCTTGCCAGCAGGTCTTATGAGGGAAGCGACCGAAGGGGCCTGGCTTCTCTCTCCCCGTAAGGGGGTTTGCCCTACTGAGCCGCTTCACTGGGGAGCGGTCGGCTATGGGCTGCCTGCTGGCTTTCTTGGCAGTCCCCTTATAAAGAAAAGGGGGGACTGCCGCTAGAAAAGGGGAGGTGCCCGAAAGCACCTCCAGATAAGGGGGTGAGGGGGAGTCCCTTACACCCGTAGGCGAAGGAGACGAGTAAGCCTCCTCTCCGGTTAGAGAAATATGGAGGTTCCCCTGCGCAACACAAGGGGGGGGGGCGGGACGTCCATTTTTTCTGTGGAGCTGCCCGAGGGCGGCTCCATTGATTAACAAGGGAAAATGGGGAGAGATTTTGTTATTGTTTGGTTTGCATTCATAGGCATGGTGACCATATTTTTTCCATGGGTAGCAATTGCTCTTCATCCCTCGCAGTAGCCCGCCCTGCAATGGGTGCGTACAGGCCCGGCAGAGTCAGGTGCCGCCATTCAGGACTACCCCTCGCGCCTGGTGGCCTGGCAGTCCATCAGCATGGCGGCTCCACCTTGGACGCGGCGTAAAATTGATAAGAGTGTGAAGAGAAAAGGAAAAGGGATGCGAGGAAGGTATGAGTGGGGATGAAGCAGGTTGTTAAAAACCCGCCATCACGAACCAGAGCTCAGGGGTTGGGGAACATTGTCCCCTGCCCCATCAGCACCAATCCGGGACGGTTGGCTGAGAAGGTCAGCATCTACCCTGTAAAATTAAAGGCTGACCAGAGAAAGTTGTGGGAGAGGTTGTATGAAAAGCGACGAAGTAAGGGAGAAATACAGGCTGTCTGAAAGAATAAGAAGAGGCTAAGCTGGGGTCGGACGGGGTGCTGAATCCCGTCAGCACGGCGGCTAGAATGGAAAATCGCCGCGCCCCTTACGGGTCGCAATTCCAAGAACCCAGCAGAAGATAATCTCGACATCCGCTTGGCTCGCCCAAACCGTGGCGTCACGGATAACGCGAACCAAGGGATGCGGAGATTCCAATGCCCCGAGAGCACTCAGAGAGATTTGTCGCTATAAATCACAATCCGGTCTCCGAACCGGACACGTCGTGTAATATCCTGTACCAAGCGATTTATTGGAACCGTTCGTACGTGAAGACAGACGCAGCGCCTGGCAGATCCCCGCTGAATTCAAACAGAGGGGATACGGCGTGGGAACCGAACCCTTCCTGGGCTCCTGAGCCATACGTATACACTGGCACGGTTCCAGCGTGACACGAAGTGTGCCCCAAAGAGACCGAACGCAATACTCCCCGCGCTGTAGAAGCTTCGCGAGCAGAGGCGTAACGACAAATTAACAAAGGTGCTACCGTATAGGGTGAGGACCTGGGAAAAAACAGGGGCACCACCGAACCCAGAACTATATTTAGCTCTCGAATGAGTTTCCTGACTCTAAATCCAAAGGGCTTAGGGTGTGAGTAGCGTCTCACGGCGGCATAGGCATCGCCGAGATCAGCTGCGGATGCAGTGAGCGTTGTTGATGACTGAGGGAGGCGCCGGACTCACGCTTACAGGTGAATATGCACTATGCATGGCTCAGAGCGAGTGGCATCCCCCGGCATGGACAAGTAGGCTCTCAATGGGAGAAGTGTAGAAGTCACCAGTCGCCAGGCGAAAGCCGGTGTGTTGAATCGAGTCCACCTTCCGTAATACACACTCAGCTGCGGATGCATAAAATTCGCATCAGTAGTTGAGCTTGCAACAAACAAATGTTTGATAAAAAACTAAAGCAGTAGCCCTATCAGCGCCCCAGGAGCTGGCCGTTACGAAACGAAGAATATCCATGGCGCAGGTACAAGAGACCCTAAGGCTGCGAATATGAGCCTCCCAGGTGAGGCGTCGTTCAAATACAAGACCAAGGAAACGGTGCAAGTCCACAACTTCCAGGCACACCACATTGAAAAACAGGTCCTGGTCAATGTGGAGCCCTGGATGGCAGCAGAATGCACCGCCTTAGTCTTGGACAAGGAAAACCGAAGACTGCGCGCTTTGGCATAGCGAGAGACGCGGTTCAATGCCTGTTGGAGTCGACGCTCCAGATTTGGCATCTTAGTCGCCCCAAAAGAGATCGAACGGTCGTCCACGTAGAGCGTAGCGAGAACATCTTCCGGCAGCACCGAGGTGATGTCATTGATGCTCAAGGCAAAGAGTGTGACGCTGAGGACACTTCCCTACGGAACACGCTCTTCCTGCTCCATTGGGCCGGAGAGGGTTACTTCCACCCGTACGCGGAATTGATGACCTCGCAAATATTCAGATATAAACATTGGGAGGCCTCCCCTCGCCCTCATCTTGTGGATAGTCTCCATGATCATGTATCGCCAGGCTGTATCATAAGCCTTCTTCAGATCGAAAAACAACGTAGCGTAGTGCTGTCTACGAAGGAAGGTCTCGCAGACGGCATTTTTAACATTTAGGACACCCATCTCCAGCTCGTCGATCAGGTCAACGAAGACTTGACCCCTGGGATTAATCGAGTAGTTTCCCCAGAGGGGGTGTTTACCGTTCATATGTCCGAGCAAGAGAAAGGGCCTTGGAAAATGTGTCACGACGCGGTGGAAGTCCCCGGCATCGAATTCCGCTGACGGTGGAATGTACGCAGAGATAACAGTATACCTCCTATCCAGGTGCAGCTGCACAGCTTCTGCTGCCTGAAAAGCGGTATCTAAAGCGAAGAGAAAAACAAAGACATCATGCCGGGTGTAAACCGCGCATCCTCCCACCCGGCCCCCATCCCGTGGTGAGGGGGTTGGGACACCCTTATATCCCTGGAGGCTGGGCAAGGGCTACGTGCCCAGCATGGTCTCCTTCAAAGAGATAGCTAACGGGGAACGGGGCGAGACGAGACGAGTCTCCGCAGCTTCTTCCTACTGGCCAGGAGTCCGCGGAAATTCCACTGAAGGAATATGCCTTCCAAGCCTAACTCTGAGGAGATGCGGGGTCCCTCTTCGAGGAAAAGACCCTCACCGAAATGGCCGTACGCTTCCCGGGGGCAGAACCCAGGGCGCTGTTGGCCTAACAATGCGCTGAAGGAGAAGTCGTCTTCGATGACTTATCGGGAGAGGTTGGGCTCGTCATGCGCGACTCTTTTCCTCCCTCCGTCTCGAACCTTACGCAAACAGGGCGGCTTCGGAGGCGGAGGTTCCTCTTTAGGAGGATCCACTGTTTCCGAGCCACCCAGCTTCCCCCTAGGTGTGGGCGAAATAGCAAAGCTCCTTTAGTGCTGACCTCATTTCGAGGGGCAGTTGTTGAAACCCCGAAAGATAGCCTCATGACCATCTTCAGGGGTGTTGCCTCCTGTGCGTGTAACGACTCGGTGCAGGGACGCGGCCGTTTTGCCTTACCAAGGAAAGTAGGGGTGGGAGTGAAGCGGGTTGTTAAAAACCCACCATCACAAACTGGAGCTCAGGGGTGAGGGGGTGTTGTCCCCTCCCCCCTCAGTCCCGTTCCGGGATGGTTGGCTGAGAGAAAGTTGGTCGGCGTCAACCCTATGAAATTAGAGGCCGACCAAAAAATGTTGTGGGAGAAATTGATGGAAATAAGGAAGCAGGGTCCCGTCAGCACGGGGGCCAGGAAGGCAAATCTCTGCGCTACTTACGGGGGCTGAAGGCGCTATCGCCTTCGAGGACTTATCGGGGGAATTTGGGCTCACTCTTCGATTCTTTTCCTATCTTCGCCTAGAAACCTTTTGCAGGCGGAGCTACTTTGTAAAAGGGGTCCCTCTTTTGCAGGATCTACCCTCTCCGAGCCACTCACTCAAGCCTTTCATTCGAAGCCGGGCGTTAACCTTTTGTACCGTCAGATCTACTATCGGAGCACCAGTCTTGTGGGGCGGGGGTATAACCCGCAAACATGCAGAAGGGATTCTAATGGCCGCGAAAACGACAGTGCTCGAAGTCAAGGAAGGTCCAGGAGCATTAGGTGTTTTTTTAATAGTGAGGCATTAGACATTCTAGGCAGGGCTGGGCGCACTCGGACCGAGTTCTTAGCTTCACGGAATGAGTGATGATCAGCACCTTAAACGGCCATAATTTCCTTCTCCGTGATAGACGCACCAGATTGATTCAAAGAAACGTGGTGTGGCTGTCAGAAATTTATTCACTTGGCCATACACGATAAGGAAATATTGTGTATGACCTTGTCACAACTTACACAGACTTCTTGTAAACCCGAATTTGCACGTCTACTGAAGCGATTCGCATGTTCGAAGTGGTAGCAGTATTAGCACCTCTGCGGCAGTGGCACGAATGCCTTCATGCAGTTGTGAAACAAACTGGTAAACACCGACTCAATAAACCTGTGATAGTCATGGTTATCGAGCCTCTTTCCTGTTTTCTCATTACATGTTGGAATTTGACAGTCCAGTGGTCGGCCAGCTCTACAGCGATGTCTTATAAGGGGCATTCCACGAGTTCTCTTACATAAACTACTAGTTTTATGAAGTTCATAGTAGAGTGTGGCGTTACATTAGGCTGTATGCCATCAAGTGTCCGAAGAACACTAATCATGGTCGCCCCAGAAGGGTCCGATGCCTTTATCAGAAGGCTCCCGTCTGAGAAACGCGGTCACCTTCGTTTCTCTACCAATCAGGCTAGCTAGTGATCTCCTCTGATGGACAATGTTGCCTTTAGGCAACAAGCTGTCCTCTGTATAGCGAATAACCAGAAGGCGTTTGTAGCTATTTGGCACAAAAACACCAGGTAGTCAGTCTCTGATGAGAGGTCTTGCCACCAGACGACGCCTGGTAGTCGATATTGGCCTGATTGAAGCAGAAGCAGAAGCAGAAGCGCACTCTTCTTTTACCGGCTCCCTGCAGAGGGAGGTGAACCTCTCTTCCTCGTTGACTTCTTTTTGTTCTTTTTTAAGGGATGAGGGCGGGAGTGAACCCGCTTTTCTCTATTCCTGGAATGCGTCACCAACCCGGACGAACCCTTCTCCCAAAGAGATAATTTCTTGGCTGTTAAAGGGGCACAATTCAGACGAGGAAGTCCCTCCTTTCCTTGTCAGTCCTCGGAGGCTCGAGCAGTCTAAGGAGAAACTTACACAGTGTTTGGCACCGTGCCCGGGTTCACCCTCATGGAAGATCTTGCCATCGAGGGCGGATTTACCTTCAGGACTATGTCAAGCTCAAGAGGGACCTCAATTTGGTCATTCCCCCTATGGATCACGGATTTCAATCGATGACTCTTCACTCTTGTTGGCCCGCGGGCCGACTTCCATCGGAAAAGAGTGGTGAGTAGGAACACCGACTCCCTGCAAATTCATAATGCAGGACTGCAGGGGGCACGGCCCCACGGGCCTCGATATTCCTTACATCTCAAAGGGTGCTGGCCCTATAGAGCCACTCCCAAAGGATCGGTTGATTCTGTACCGCCTGCCTGTTATCTTGGCAGTCACCTCTGAAAGGAAAGAGGAACAGCCGCTGGTGGAAAGATGGAGTCATGTATGGGAGAGTCCAAAGAAGGGAGGGAGGGGAAACTACCTCATTCGTAAGCGTAGAAGAGCAGTGAACCTCCCATCAACTACAATGATGTTAAAGGGAACATGAAAAAGCACAGAGGGGGCGGGGGGCACACCTCCGTCTCTGAGGTGGGGTTTCCTGAGGGCGGCTCCAAAGATGGCAAAAAGGAAGCCCCTTTGTCCCATGAAGATGGTGAGAGGGGAGTCCACCCAACAGTCGAAGGGTTCGCCAAGCAGCCGGACATTCTGTGGATCGAAGTGCAAGTTTGGAAGGGTGTAGTCTGGTATTGAATGAAGAGAAGTAGACATGGGTGGGTTCACTAAAGAATAGGGTGGGCGATTAACTATTTTTATCATACATTTGCGCTAGGTTACCTCGGGGTGGCGTCCAGCCCACCCAAGCAACATGTCTAGCGAATCGAACTCTAGCCAGGTGAGAATAGTTCATCCTGGTACAAGGTGCACGTAGATAAAAGGTTGAGGGGATAGTCATAAAAAATATATAAAAATAAATAAATAAATAAATTAACAGTATGTGAAGCTATACAAACCTTTTGTACCTAACACTAAGGGGGGCTTTGCCCCCTATGCCCTTTTGGTGGTATAATTCCCTTATCCTTTTAAAATCAACTCGTAGTATACGCAACTCGACAGCCTAATGTATATACTGGAACATCACGGAGGACCTATTGCTGGATTCGCATGGCATGAAGATTTAGTAAAACATAAAATTATATTTAGGACTTAAATCTTCAATTGCTTGATATCAGATTTAAAGAAAGCACAAAGAAGTCATTCAGATATACATGCTTGGTATTGTTGTTTTATGCTGTGATCTGTATAAAATAATAACCCTCCAGCCTATCATTTGATGATTACGAGTACGAAACAGTAAACCATTCTGGTAATTTCATCGATCCCTAAGAGGCGCCATCACTCAAAATATCAGACCTACTTGGTGAGACACCTGGGGGAATATCTCCAAGTATAGCAGAAAGGAAAAGCACTTCGGCGGATATCTGGCATCCTCTTTGTTCTTAAAGAAATTTCCCAAAATTTTTGAAAAGTTTTATCAGCTTTTACTGGCCATTGCTGAAATTAACCGACCTCAATAAGGCAAATATAATAAATTTTCTAAAATTGCACCGAAGGTTAGGGGGAAGTCAAGCAGTTACATTTTTTCAGGTAATTTTTTTTAATGGTAATAAAAAACACAATAGAAGGCAAAAAAAATGTTAATTTGATCCCTTACTCCCACGCAATTTTAGGCGCTAATTTTGGCGACAAAATTAGCGCCCGCATTTCAAGATGGCGGTTCCTTTTGGCGCTAACAAAGTCTTGTAGTTTTTTCACACGGAGTTATAGGAAACCCAGTAAAATAGGTCTGACTGAGTTTTCTATTATGCGCCAATGTTCTTGAATCTGATAATTTCTTGCTATTGCTTTATTTTATATTACCATTAAAAAATGTAAATTTCTCATCCGCTGCTAATATAGATAATTACCTTAGGTTCAGAGAAGAAATGAATGTTTTTCATCCCCAGATGATGTCCATGCATTTCCGCTCTATGAAGCATATTGCATTGTTTATCAAGTCATCTTTAGATTATTTTTAATCGATCTAATCCGTGAAGACGGACAGGTCCCTGCACTTTCTGCAGGAGACCAGGACATTACCGATACTTCTGCCACTGAGGCTCCGTCGGGCAAGGAGACCCAGATTAAGAAAACGAAAGTTGCAGACGTCGATGACGTCGAAGCTCCCCGTCGTTTTCGAGCCCGCTGGCTTCAAACGCTTACTGATGATAAATTTCACTGATGATTGTATGTTGACCATGCGACCACTTTCTTCACATTCTCTCACCGGAATGTTGCTCCGCCAGGATTCAATGCACGTCGTGATGTCGCTAAAGGTTTCAGACTGCACTTTACCTCTAGACTCTGATAACCATTTAACGACAAATTTACATTGAGTGAGTTGCGTTCTGCTCTCACGCGTGGAAAGAGCCCCTGACGATGTCTCATATGACATGGTTCGACACATAGTTGAGCGAAACATAGCCTTTTTGTTAGATTTGTTCAAGAGAATCTGGGCAGAGAGTATTTTCCCAGACTCTTGGCGAATGGCTACTTAAACTTTTGCATGTGCAATTTAATGGATAAATTGTTAAATGTTCGATTTGCCATTTTCCTGAACAGTGGAAGCTACCCGTCTTCTGCACACCTCGGATTTTGCAAGTTTTACTCCACGTCGGATTCTCTGCTCCGACAGCAAAATGATATTTGCGAGAACCTCATTCGTACATAGCAATACGCCACGATGTTTTTAGATTTGGAGAAGGCCTATGATACCTCATGTCGATACGGTATCATGAAGATTCTCCATACGATGAGGACTTTGGGACTCTTCCCAATATTTTCATCTAAATTCCTGCGAGATCGATGTGGCATAACGGTGGCGAGAGGCCTCTCTGAAAAAATAGTGCAGGATGAGGGCTTCCGGCAATGAAGTTTCCTCCGTGTAAAACTCTGATTTGAACGTTAACAGTATCGTCTTGGTGTGAACAGAAGATGTTCTCTCTACGCTAAAGCATAGAGAACCCTTCAATCTCTTTTGCTACGGCTCAGATGAAAATTTTGGACCGTCGAACTGCATCTCTGGCTTTTCCTGAAGCACACCGGCTTATATTTTTCTTGGCCATACAGGGATCTGGAAGTTTGATTCGATCCACTATACTGTTCTCTGTTTTGGTGAAGGGTGCCTTCCACACATTCCCCAAGAGAGACCCTTTGTTGATCATGGAGAGAGATCGCTTACGCTCCGTGAACACAGTTCATGTTGCGCTTGTATACATGAACCCAGCGTCTCCATTAATCGCAAAATTCCCTATTTTCCCTCGTGGCTGATTTTGACAGTGCAATTGTAGTCGCAAGACTCCAATTATACACTAAGCCTTTCGAATTTAGGAAAAGAAGACTTTTTGAGGTTCTATGTAGCTCTTTGGACGGTGGTGCTTCTGATTATGCTCAGGACACACACCTAGGCGATACTTCTTGTTAATATTTTTCACTACGTTTCTGTTCCTAAACTTCTACAGTGCTAAGAGTATTGCGCCATGTCGCACTCGTACCGCGTCAGTGTAAGCGGATGGCTCGAAATTCAAAGAAGTGTCCGCTTTCACGCCCTTTCCTCTTTTTGAGGCCGGCGGGGCTCAACCAGATGCAGCCTCTGTCTTTGCCGCCGTGCTTTATTAAATCAACCGTCTGGTACGTGATATTTCGTGATGGACCCGGTGCTGAGCCAGAATTGCGATCTATAGCCAACTACTGAGCGTCCTAAGTGGACTAGTGGTTTAGGAATCCTCCAACCCTCCTGTTCGCTGTATCCGTGATACCACGGCGGCAACAACCCTAGAGAATGTCTAGTTTGCCTTCTGCTAGGTTCTTGGATATGCTGAGATTGCCGGAGATGAGCGCCTTGATAATAACGCTAACCGTTCCGCGAGGACTGGGCGAACAAATCACTAGAATTTCGCTCTTTCTTACTCTGACTATACATGCCAATAATCAGGTCAGCGCTTCGGCCTGCCTGGCAAATATGTAAGACAACCGACGTGATCCTAAAGTGTTGTGATATCGACCGACCCTCTGACCTTTCCCATTGACCTATCCTCGAATACCTCGACTATGAAAGGTCGGTTTCTGTCACCTGCCGAATCAGACACACTCGCGGGACGCAGTGCCATCTGATGGAGCGCTCCTCTCATCGTCTCGGATTAAGGAGGTCTTTGGCTTCTTGGAGGAGGCTGGTTTCCTCTATTGTATATAGTTGTTTTTGTGGTTTGGTCGCATGCTGGAACGTCTGAGGGAGGCGGTCTCACTACGACACATGAGAGTCCTCTTATTTATTTATTTCTATGCTTTCTTTTTTGTCTTAAATGGTCTTTGCTGTTTTTGTGTTGGTTAAAGTTTTTTTTAATATTACTCTATTTCTAGGTTGAATTATGATAAAGGTGAAATTTCTTGGACTTTCACCCTGGGTGGCACTCGCCAGATGAAAATCCCATTTATTAAGAACATATTCGCCAGATGGAATCTCCTTTAATTAAAAAATATAATCGCTAGATGGATCTATCTTTAATTAAAAAAATAATCGCCATGAAATTGCTTGAAGAATAAGATTCGAGTTTGCGATGCCAAAGAAAGGCTTGTTGGAATGATTAACACTATTCCGATTAGTCCCTTTTCTTCCGGAACTCATCTGGCGACTGCCTACTTGGGGCATAAGTCGCCCGACTTCACCACCCTGATTAGTCCATAATCCAAAGAGGTCACAAAAACTACTCGTGTGATTCGAAGTTTGTCATGACTTAAATTTATAAATTAAATATACGGATGTGAAAATGATGTCGATGAATACTATTTGCCTATCAAACATGATGGAATTTTATATGTGCATCTATTAATACATTTGCCTTTGTGAGGGAATCCCCACGTGGAAGATCTTTAGCAGAAAGCAACTCCTATGTGCTGCAGAAGGCCCGGCTAGGACTCAAGTGGTAAGCCTAGCCCCTGCCCACCTTCCACAAGCGGTAGCCTCGAATCGAGTTCCCCACGATTCACCTTTATGCGGGTTAAAATAGCTCTGCAAGAAGATTCGAGGCCCTTCGAGAGTAGAGCTGTTTCCCGCTAACCCCCAACTCCGGGGAGAACCTCGGACATAAATAACGCTCGACTCCCCGGAAGAGACACATAGTTGAGAAGTCTCGCCCAGAACCCAGAAGATTTACCCCTGGTTCCAAGTCAAGTGCTAGCAACAAAGCAAAGTGACAGCTGGACTATTTTGTGTCTTTGGAATTAGCCCCAGCCAGGAGGTAATTCCACTGAACGATCGCCCCGAGTGATTTTCCCGACTTCTTTCATCAACTCCTGTCGAAGCCCTCCTTATTTCAGGTAGCCGAAATACTCTCCCCTGGACCGGAAGTTACCGCCCCCCTCCCTTGCTTTTGGAGAACTGTCATCACTCCAACCTCCCGCTTTGAAGTCCAAGCGGCCTCACCTCAAGTGCAGAAGACATCCGTAAGCCAACCCCTCTCCCCCTTTTCGTAACCCAATTGAGTTAATCCCCCCCCCCCATTTGAATAGTCTCCTCGGGGAATACCTTAAGTTCTAACTTCATAGCCTGATTTATAACTACAATTTCCCCTTTCATTTACTGATGTGATTTTGCCCGTTAATTCTCTGAGGTAATTTTACCCTTTAATTCTTTCATTACTTTTGTGTAAATAAAATTATATTTTTGTATATGCCTCTTTAAATAACCTTGAGCTTTGCCATTGTCCATAATTTACCTGACCTCGTTGCACTCTCTCGCTACTCAGCCCGTCTGAACTCTCGGTTTTCCGTCCCTTTTGTCGGTTCGCTTTCAAGTTATTGGTCCCTCCCTGATGGATATAATAGGGTATTGATATAATGTAATGTCATACCACGACAGCCTTAATGCCATTAATATAATCAACCTGCAATAAGTGGTTCATGAACTATGGCACAAAATTCTGGTATTAGGTAGGTCTATGAGTATTTCCGCGAGAAAGTGTATGTTATGCATTCTTTATACAAATTTAAATATTATTGATATAATATTTATATATTAACTAAACTATTTTGCATATATTGTAAGGAATCCCGAATTATATCTAAATATCAAAAGGCGCAACGCCCGTCTTTCGTCTTATTTTTATTATATCATTATTATTATTTCAAGTGGATGTGTATGTGATAAAATCCTTTCTGAGTGTTATTTAGGTTCATATTTGTTCATTCGCCTGATTTAAATAATTGACTTAATTTTATATTGGGGGTAATTTGCATTTCATTAAACTTAAAGAGATCATTTTGGAAACTGAAAGTTTTAAGGTGTAATGACTATAAAATGAAAGAGGAGGAGCTAACGCTAAAAATTAATTCCTTATTTGTCTTGTGTCCATGTACATAGATATACACATGCATGCACATGCTACTCAGTCTTGACTTCCTTATCATATTTTATAAGTGCGCCTAAACTGCTGACTCCAGCGATTGCAAGAAATTCTAGTCCAATCGTTAGCAAAAAAAACTGATTCATCGTTATATACCATCGATTTCAGTGAGGCAAGTGGTTTGCACATAAGTGTCAGACAGGTATGGATAGAACACCTTAACATTTGCACATTTAAGCCAACTTGAGAATTTCTGGGCCTATTTTGAATTGTTCCTTGACTGGTTATAAAAATTGGACGATTTAAAATTTGTTAAGCATCAAAGTCTGAGGATAAATGGTAGCAAAAAGATCCAGCTCCACCACAACCGGACCTCCACCCTTAAAATGTATTAAAGTGAAAATGGTATGATGTGGCGGATGTTCTACATTTTGAACTCCTACCATTAACAGGCAATCACAGCCCAAGTTTACGGGGAACAACTAGATTAAATAAAAATAATGGCGAAAAATTCTTGTGGTCACTCGAAAAACTTTGATGTTTACACCATGGCATTTGCTTTCGTCTTTTAAGAATAACTTGTACCAAGATTAAGGCCCTAGTCTGGCTAAGTGTTCCTCGCTTCCCTATCCCCTCATTGTTCTAATATGCTTCTTCATATTGCACTTGTTCTTTAGTTCGCAACATTTCACTATTGGTAGTACGAGACACTACTGGCAGTGGAGGCGAGCCATGACGACGTCTTTGCACCAAAAGTGTAGAAAGCTCCTACAACAGTTTATCAGCTTAAGAATAACATCAGTCATCCAGGAGGAAAATTAATGTGAGAATCGCATGAGGCGTAGACCCGTTTCGGCGCAAGACCCGTTTCGGCGCAGGCCTTATTCGGCGCAGACCCTGTTCTGTGCAGACCTTGTTAAAATTTAAATATTCAAACAGATCTACATTTTTTTTTAATTTAAAAGAAAGGTTATTGTTATAAATTCTTTGATAAGTCGGAAAAATCATTGGACCGATTTCTATCAAATTTGGTGGAGCACTAGAGCCATAGGCTAGATAGAAACTATTAATTTTTTGCCAATGTAACTTGGTGTGGATTATGTAATCGCTAACATGATTTAATTTGTTTTTTTATAAAATTGCACGAAAACTAATTACCCGTTATATAAATGAAGCTTATTAGGATATTGCTATTGCTATATATATTGTTAAGCTAAGCCTTCTTTATACGTGAAATTATATAAACAAATAAAACATCGCGAAATTTTAAAACTAGAAATATGCAGTGGTAAAATATCAATTAATAGCACTACACAGATTTAATATTCGCATACATATATGACGCTAATTGAATGCATACAATACTACTACTCTACTATATTAATATTATTGTTATTATTAATAATTTCAGAGAAACTAGAAGCCATAATAGATACTAGCATAGGTACCCGACGATGCCCGGGATAAAAATACCTGTCACAAACAAACAGAGATTCATCTTTTTTAAAATCTCTACTTTCAATCAAATTTCATCATTTTTAATCTCGCCCATCACACTCACACATGGAACTCACAGCGGACACGGTGGACAGGGGTAAAAAAATGGCAATTAAGTAGAATAGTTAACATACTACACATCCTGGTTCAGATTTCAGATTAAGTCGTGGGTTCTATGACTACCTAAATCTACTTTGTTGTCTCTTACTCTACTTCTTCGCTATCCTATCCTGAAACCTCCCTCGCACCCCTACCCACCATATCCACACTGCCTGGATTAAACTTAGGATCTGGACAATGAAGGTGCGGAGGACTACAAATGAGCACTGAGGCTCACCCTCAACTCGCCTTGGCCACTCTTAAGAGGTCTAGGGTGGAAGGAGGAAGGTTCGGACGACTTTTTCATTGTCTCTGACTTTATTTTTTCATTTCATTTTATAAGAATGTAGATAAGAACTCAATTGATAACACTACGGTGTAAAAGATTCATATTTAAATATCTCTAAGCATTATCAAGTATTAGTTTGCATTTTGACAACCCAGGTGGCGCCATTTTTGCCAATTCCGAGTAGCTTATGTTACTCCCCGGGTCAAATTACCCTCAATGGTGACCTTTGTCTCGGCATTTAAGGTCCTCCTGAGTTGCCTTCTATAACGGCCATATATATATATATATATATATATATATATATATATATATATATATATATATATATATATATATATATATATATATATATATATATGATGAAAATTAATGCAATATCGCAAGAAAAGATGAGGAATTAAACCACATTCTCCGAAGACAATTTAATTCAGAACAGTTTCGGTGTATCTCACACCCTTTTTCAACTGATACTGGATAGAAAATATAAGAAAAGTGCATACAAACATAATAACACAGGGTCAGGTCGGGAAAGATCTTCTCTTTTTTCCCCCAATTCCCTACTTGTGGCTAATCTGGGGGGGGGGGGGGTTTAGGCCTAAACATATTGAAGGGCTGACATTTTACTATTTTGTTTATTTGCTTTCTTATTACAGGATTAAAAGAAAATTGACCCTCAGATAGATTTAAATTAGGAACTGACGATATCAAGTTCGATTCTACGATTCTTCTCTTAACATAGTTAGCCGATTTAAATACCATTTTACTTCCATTGAAATCGATCGAATGATTCAAGTCTCTAACATGGCAGAATATTCCACTGCTTTCGCTGCCCACTCTAATATCTCTTTTGTGTTCATACAATCTCTTGTCTAGATTTCTACCCGTTTCCCCTATATAAACTTTATGGCAATCGTTGCATGGTATTGCATATACTCCTATGTTATGATGTTCTTTGGGTTTCCTGGCAATCATCAATTGGTTTAAGGAATTGTTATATTTAAAGGCTAGATTAATACCGCTTTTCCGAATATGTCCTTTAAACTATTTAATTTATTATTAAATGGCAATGTTATACATTTGTTGAAGTCATTAGTGCGGGAAGGCTTATTACCATAGAATGTTTTCCTAGCTGCAAAATGGGCAGACGATATGAACCAATCAGGGTAATACAATATGTTTAGGCCTAACCCCACCCCCCCAGATTAGCCACAAGTAGGGGATTGGGGGAAAAAAGAGGGGATCTTTCACGACCTGACCCTGTGTTATTATGTTTGTATGCACTTTTCTTATATTTTCTATCCAGTGTCAGTTGAAAAAGGGTGTGGGATACACCGAAACTGTTCTGAATTAAATTGTCTTCGGAGAATGTGGTTTAATTCCTCATATATATATCAATATATATATATATATATATATATATATATATATATATATATATATATATATATATATATATATATATACAAACAGACTTACGGAAATATATATTAGATGTAGGTCACAGTAAAAAAACAGAACACTAAACTTTTATATTTCGTTTTATTCATGACTTTAAACATTCACACTATTCATAATTATGAGAAATTCCTCTAAAAAATTCAATGTACGTAATATTCTCGAAATTCCCCATAAGTCGGCGAATATTCATCTGCATCCCTGAACTTCATAAATTTTAAGGCAGGATTATGGCCTGCAACAAGTGTTTTGAGTGTAGGCGAGCCACTTCATCAACTCGTAGGATGTCTAAGACACAACTGAATTTAAATTTGAAAAACATTCTCTATTTAGACACTTCACTGATGGGAAAAATACAATCTCACATTCTTTGTTAAATTTAATGGTTCTAAGAGTTTCCATCTTGGTGCTGGGAAAGGAGCAATTAGTAGAATCCTCTAAAGTCTCTTCCCCATAAATATTTAGAATTATGTGTCTCAAACTTTGTTTGAAACCAGGACTGGTCAGTTTATTTAGGGTTCAGTAGAGATAAGTATTTGTTTTGGGAGCTCCATCAAAAATTGACTTAATTTAATTAGTTTAAATTAATCCATTTATTCTATAAATATTTATAGCAGGTCAAGAGTTATCCTAAAGCTAAAACACTTGGACTATTGCCATTTTACAAGGCCTTTGAGGTTTATATTTAAAATTTATATCCCTATTTATAATTCTTTTTCTTATCTTTCTAAAATCTTTGTTAAGAACTTGGTATAGCAAGAGTTTAAAGCACCAAATTGGAAAGTGACCATTGTATGACATGTTCCCAAATCCGCCGATAAATATTTAGTTGTCAACCATTATCCTAATGCCAAAATACTCTCCCCAAAGTTCTCATTTGTCCTTTCATTATCAAATGATATATTGTATTCGTATTAATTATTTGCCCAAAGGGATAAGAGATAACTAATTCTAGGTAAAAGGATTTAGGGGGAAGACCAACTGACGAACAGAGTTACAATATACAAATCAACTAAGCAAATTAAATTTATATTGCAAACAAATATTATTCGTGATCCAATTATCTAATTTAAAAAGACCCTCACTTAGATTGAAATTAATGTTATGGGAGAATTTGATCATGGCTGATTCCATTTTAATGTTAATGTTGTATTTTCAATTAATTCCACGTTAAAAAACTTAGTAATTAAAATTCTCCGCCTAATAAAATGTCCTGTATCTATAAAATTTCGTGCAAATCTTGTCTTGGTTTTTACATAGGCCAGTCAACAAAAAGCCTAAATGTGAGAATTAAACAACATAAGTGCTGTTGTCGAACGGGGCAAACTTCAAATGCACTGTTTATTCATCAATCTACTTTGAACCATCAAATAGATCGGTCTAATGCGAAATCCATTATTTTTGTGCCCAATTTTATTGAAAGAAATTTAATGGATTCAGCCATAATCAAATTCGCCCATAAAATTAATTTAAATTTAAGTGAGGGTCTATTTAAATTATATAATTGTATCATGAATAATATTTGTTTGCAATATAAATTTAATTTATTTAATTGATTTATATATTGTAGTTCTGCGGATGGGCTATTCATTTGTTCGTCAGTTGGTCCCCCCCCCTCACTAAACGATTGTCTTTGTTCGTCAGTACGTTTGAATGACGTCACATTTCTCTGTTTATTAACTGTTTTTCTATTCCATTGTTCTTCTGCCCCTGATGATGTAAACACGAAATCGCTTAGGCTTATTCTGTGTATTATTTTCCTTTTGGATATTTCAAGCATCTTAGATCACGTGTTTTTTGGTGATTATTTTTGCACACACACACACACGCACACACACACACATACATATATACATACATACATACATACATACATACATATCTATATATATATATATACATATATATTTATATATATATATATATAGCAATATCTCTAATATGCTTAATTTATGTATGATTGTATGTATTATTGTTAATATTATTAATACTAATTTATGCATTCAATATGCGTCATTTATGTAAGCAAATAAAAAGTCTGCTTACATTTATTTATAGTAATTTTATCCTTATATTTATAGTATTAAAATTTTAGAGTGGTTAAAATTTTCTAAATTATTAGAAACTTACCATTAAAGTTTGGAACTTCCCCAATATAACTTTTGTTCAAAAGTTAGTAATGAAAAAATACTTAGCTGGATAATTATCCGGATATAATTACCAGATATTGATCAAAAACTAAGTGTTCCCTTCTAGGCTAAGACTCTAATGCTCCACAAAATTTGGTAAAAATCGGTTAATTAGTTTTCGTGCAATTTTGTAAACAATCAAATTAAAACATGTTGGCGATCAAATCAACTCCACTAAGTTACCTGTCAAAAAATTCTTTTAAATTATTTAGAAACGACAGCAACGATTGCAGCTTGCGAGATATTATTTTTAATTAAAAAATAGTAAGGGAACTATTTTTCCTAACCGGATGAAACCGGATCTTAATACCGGATCTTGGTAAAAAAAATAATCGTGTATTTTCTATGCTAACACTAACCTTTCTTTTCAAGAAGAAAAGTTAATTAGGTTAACTTTAATTTTTTTTAACAAGGTATGCGCCGAACAGGGTGTGCGCTAAGACTGGTCCGCGCCAAATAAGGTCTGAGTGGGAACGGGTTTGCGCCGAAACACTCGAACCGAAGAGGGTCGCGCCGATACGGTCGCGCCGAAATGGCCGCGCCGAAATGTCCTAGATCCAATTATAGTTCATTGATTCATCTTTTTTTTATCTTTTCCAAAATCGCTCTAATTTTTTAGGAGAAACCCCAAATGAACAATCGAAATATTATCCTTCGGAAATAATTTAAATGCATATTCGTAAGAATAGACTCGATGTGTATCTAAGTTTATTGAAACAAATCAGTTTTAGAAATACGGAAAAATTCCTCATTAAAAGGAGCCCCTCCACGCAAAAAACCCCCCCAACGTTTCCTAACGTCAGAGAAAACTCAGAACATCCACGTTAAGCAGATAAACTTACTTTTTGCGCCTATATTTATTAAAGTTTTGTTAAATAAAAACGAAAGCGATCTTCCGAAATCCCAATTTTTCAGATGCTGCTGTTAATCCGAGTACATATACACATGTGTGATGGATTTACACTCCTTCCAGAGTGCTGCAGTCACCATGCTGAATAAATTTACCGAATTTACTTCTATTATTAATAATAATAAAGAATCTTATGGGGCTCATTAATGAGTTATGTCTCCCGCTTAGGTGTTGAACACAATGTCGGCCATATATCAACTTGAACTGAGTTGCATACATTTATGCGCTCCTCGAAGTCTCCGATAACTCTCTCTCAGACGTGTGGCTCCAATCACACGCCTGATTTCAGCCTTGAGTTCAGAATTGTATACCTGTGATTTCACATACCTCCACAAAAAGAAATCACAAGGGCTAAGATCGCAGGACCTGGTGGCTATTCTTGGTCATCATGCAAGTATATCGCTCGTTGCGGAAAATTTTCGTGGAGTAATGTAAGTGTTTGGCGCGAAGTGTGGCAGGTCGCTCCATCCTGCTGAAACCAGAGGTTGTCAATTTCCTTATATTTCAAGTTCGGCCATAACTGAGTGTATATCATGTCTCGGTAACGTTTCCTATTAATAGTAACTGCATCCCCCTCATAATCTTCAAAGAAGAACGGTCCAAGCACTCTACCTGCACAAAAAACACACCACACAGTCGCTTTCAGTGGATACATTTCACGCTCTTGCATTATTCCAGGATTTTCATTTCCCCAAACTCGGCAGTTCTGTTTATTAACAGTGAGCCTCGTCACTGAAGATGATTTTCTTTGCGAAATTTTCGTCAGCTGCAAGTCCCTCCACAACCCAGCCAGCAAATTACTTCAGACTCCTGTGGTTAGGTGGCTGAAGATGGTGCGTAAGTTAAATTTTGGACGCATGCATATGGAAATCTTTTTGCAGAATTCGATATAATGAAGTGGTGGGGATGTCCAACGTCTGTGAACAACGGCGAATCGATTTTCCTTGACTCAAAGTGAAATGTGTCACACAACAGTAATTTGCTGCTATTTCCGACAAGAACGATTCCGCCCAGGCGATTTAGCCGCTCAATTGAACCAGTTGTTTTAAACTTCGTCATTAGTCCGCGAACCGTAGCCTCGTCGGGTGCTTCATTTCTCCCCCAAATGGTACGAAGTGTTCGAACTGTTTGCGTCACACTTTCTCCGTTTTGGTAAAATGTCTTCACAATGAGAACGCTCTGCTCAGTTGTAAACGGCTCCATGACGCAACGCGCGCAAGTATTCTGAAAAACAAACAATAAACTATTAATCGGAGTGCAAAAGGAGATAGCAAATAAGATAAAAGCATGCATTCAAAATTCAAGATAAAGATAAAAAACTAAGTGTAACACAACTTATGGAATACCCTGTATGGTACTTAGTTATACACGTGTGAAAGAATTGAGTCGATGAAGCCTCACGTGGACCGTAAATCCCACGAAGTCAAAGGACCAAAGAATGGGCCTAAAAGCCATGCGAAGAGGCTCGGGAGCGCAGCTGTATTTACTTATGGAGGTTTCCCCCAAGCCTTGAGGCAATCTTGGCTCTGCCTACCATCTGGAAGCATGCGAGATTGAAAGAAGTCATCAGTTATCACAAAATCCTGGCTGGAAGACGCCCCCCTCCCCCCAAGCCATGTGTTTACATTGGGAGAATCCCCTCCCATCGTCCGCCCATATTTAATGTCAGGTTCGGCCGGAACAAGGTAGTACAGGCTCGCAATCCAGCACGAGACACATTTCTTCTCGATTTGGCTGCGTTTTCATCTCAACGAGCGCAAAAGCAGGAAGTTCTCCCGTCGGAATTCCGCCTTAGTCAAGTGGCGATTTCCCAGGAACAGTCGTTCTCGTTCACCAGCGCAAGTACTCCCTCATCAAGGTATTCCGAGGTAAGTCTCAACCTTCTGCAATTCTTCTCCTCGAATTGCCCCGCTTCCCTTCGTCGTCCAAGCTTTAACTTCTGCAAGACGTGGACGCGTGCGGATTCCTTAATTCGGTCAGCCCCCTAATTATTTATTTGTATTTTGGCTCAGCGCAGCCTTTTGAAGACTCAATCTGAGTTAGGTCATTTAACTGCCTTAAGCTCATTAGCTTGTCCATTTTGCCCGACTATCGAGCCCCCTGGATAATCCCAATTCATTTTATTTGTGTAAATATTTATTCTTGGCGTGTGTTATTAAATATTATTTTTCTACTTCTATTTGTAATAACCCAGAATAGCATTCAGCCATAGCTAGTAATTAACGGCCAATCTGCACTCGCTTTTTGATATTTGCCTGCTTACTCGGAGAACAGTATCCCTCCATTTATTCCCCTTTATTAGCTTACCCCATCATCTGGTAACCGAGCCGAGGTCAGATCTCTTGGGTGTCCTTTTCCTCTATCCATCACCACTCGACTAATCTAATCCCCCTCCATAGATAGATATACAAGGTGTCCCAGAAAAAAAGTTAACCGTTCTTTGAATTAGTATAACTCAAAACCTATTGGAGATTTGGGGGTGATGTAAAAAGTGTTTTATTTACCAACTATTTATCCGTCGATTCTGGAAATTTCATCCAATTCGCTTTTATGATATTAATACACTAATGGGTTTAGTGGAGGCTATAAAAAATATGTTTGCGCAAGGAAGTAAAATAATGGAACGAAGCCTAGGAAGACTAGGCCACCGTGCACTTTCAAGAGAAGCATAGGGAGCCTAGGTAGCCTAGGTCACTGTGCGATTCTTCAAGCAAAGCCTAGGCCATTTTACAGTGGTTTTTCCGCCACGCTGTGGTAAAGTCTCGTCATTAAGGCTTACTAAGAAAATCAAAGCGTTTCTGTGTAAAGGTTTACTTCCATAGAACCTTTTTAATCATGCAGTTAACAAAAGATCAACTCGCATTTGTAGTCACAAGCTTTATTAAGACTGGCAGTATTAAACAAGTACAAGGTTCATTTGAACAACGTTTTCCAGGTAGGCACCCACCAAGCAAGCCCACAATTTGGAAAAATGTTCGCAAATACCAACATGAAGGAACATGCTTAAATTTAAATAAAGGTCGTTCGGGTCGTATAAGAACCATAAGAACAACAGAAAATATCGAAAATGTTCAGATGACACTTCTTCAAAATCCACATGTATCAGTCAGAAAGAATGGGTTACAATTGTCAAAGTCATCATTTAACCACATAATTAAACATGACTTAAAATGGCATCCCTATAAGATGCATGCAAGACACCAGCTTCTTGAAACTGATTTTCCTTGTCGTAGACAATTTGTCGAATGTCTTCTCCATAAACCTGCTCGTTTCTTGGAAAATATTGTGATTGGTGACGAGGCAGCCCTTTTCATGAATGGAAAGGTAAATAGCCATAACATTCGGTAATATGCGCCGCTGAACCACCCCCCAGCTTTCAACTTTGACACATGTATTTGTCAGCAGAAAGTGTCTCTGTGGATTGGAATATACGGGAATGGCTATCTTGTCGGCCCATTGTAATACGAGAATGACTTGAATGGTGCTGCATACTTGAGCATAATCAACGAAAGGATCTTTCCGGAACTCCGTCAGATTTATAGTAATCAATTCAATAGACTTTGGTGGATTCACGACAGCGCACCAGCTCATAGACAGCTTGCTGTAAAAACAAAACTAAGAGAAACGTTTGACAACCACATTGTCGTGCTAAATCATGCAATTGAATGGCCTCCAAGATCCCCTGACTTAATACCGTGTGATTATTTCTTATGGGGATATCTAAAGAATAAAGTGTATTCTACTCCACCACAAAGCATCAACCAGTTAAGCGATAGTATCACACGTGAAGTCAATAGACTTAAGGAAAATCACAAGTTAATCAAAAAAGTTGTTCAATAAATGCGCAACTGTGCTTGGAAAGAAATGAATGACATGTGGAAGGAAACGGTGCTTAGAAAATTAGAAAATGAATTTTCATTACCTATATAAGAAGTGTTTTTGTTAAAAATGGATTTAAATATATTTGTTGATATTAACTTCGAAGTTTTATTTTACTTCCTTGCGCAAACATAATTTTGATAGCCTCCACTAAACCCATTAGTGTATTAATATCGTAAAATAGAATTTAATGAAATTTCCAGAATCGACAGATAAATAGTTTTTAAATTTGTTTTGCTTTACTGAACTAAAAAATCTCTAATGAGTTTGGAGTTATACTAATTCAAGGTACGGTTAACTTTTTTCTGGGACACCTTGTATATCGGCTATACCTAGACAACACGAAACAATAATTTTTATGCCTTCCCCACCTCCTGTAAATTGTAGAGGAAGGCCCCCAAAGTAAGGATTTTAGTTGTTTTTTTTTTAAAAGAGCATTTTTATTTACCTATTATAAGTGTCCCCTTTTCTTCTGGAGTGGTCTGGAGGGATGCAGTGAGATCGCCTTATGATTGTAGAGGGCTCCTTCTGTGAGATAGATGTAGCCGTTTATTGCCCCGTTTGGGAGCTTGAAACAGTTTGGCTTGTGGACCCAAGGGACTAAGTGGGACTGGTGGATAGAATCCTCATCTCATGTTTGCTGTGAGGGGTGAAGGGATTTGGTTGTTTGGAGTTCCTACAACCGGTGCTAAGATGGCGCTGGGAGATGAACGATCGGCACAAACTCTGCAGATTTTTAAGAGCAACATCTCTTCTGTCTCATTCCTTTAATTTTCCAACTTAGAGTTATCGACTCTTTTGGTTTCAAATCTCAAACTGCAACAAATTCCCAATCTACCTTTCCCAACTATCTTTAACTTCAAACACAAATAAAGCTCAAATAGCCCCATCAAACTGATTCCTCGACAAACAAACAATTCTCTGTCCACAAAAGTGCTTAAACAAGGTAAGTTACACACCGCTGATCCGTCCAAGAGAATTCAGGCTGGGAATTAATTTCTGCATTGGTAAGTACATAATTATTCCTTACGTTCCCCGTCTGAACAGACGAACAAATTTTAACCTTCCCTTTCCAAGTTCTAATTTTACTAACGAGGTAATATTTCGAGCTAATATTCGCTTGCGGAATTCTTCTGAAGAAACTACATTTTATTCAACGAACTTTCCACACTCTTTGATCGTAAAAATCATGACGGTGGTTACGCTCCTTAACTCGGAGCTATAAAATAAAAAAAATGAAATAAGTTTATGGGTCAAATTTTACCAAACTTAAAAAATAAGAGTTGTGATTTTAGCAAGCATAAACTACGATCAGAGAATTCAGTTCGTTTAGAAAAGTGCAATTTTCAGTTGAAATTCCATCTTTGGATTCTTCTACTCGTTTCCGAATCATACAGTGAAAGGCCGAGCGGTAATGAAGAGAAAGATTCCGCTCCTCGATAGAGTCCAAAACGCCGTCGTCAGATGGTTGCTTACCAAATTACAGTCATTAAACTCTCTCCTCGCTTCTGTGGCACATTTGAACGACCAGATTGTGCAAAGCGTTCTTTCTTTCGGCAAGAAAATGATTCCATTCTTAGCCAAGAATTGTTCTTTCAAATTGATTATGAATTTGAGGTCAAGGCACAAATAGCAGCTCTTCAAACGAACGTAAAAATTGCTTCCTCTAACTCTATCGATTCAAACGCCGTCTTGAGATCGTACGTAAAAGAACTTTTGTTGCATTTAGGAAGAAATGTTGCAATGGAACCATGGCCACCCACCCTTCCTTGCAAATTATTGTTTGGGACATAAAATAAGCTGCGAGTTCACTTGTTTCTTTCGCAGTTTGATAACATCGTTGGTTCCCAATCGGATATCTCGAAATCGGTCAAATTGTCCTATTTAAAATGTTATCTTCGCAATTACGCGTTTACTATCGTCAAAAATCTCGGCAATTCAGACCAGAATTACGAGGTTACCTTATAACTTTTAAAGGGCGAATTTTTAGATCGTGATGCTATCATTGAAGGCTACCTATCTAAAATGTTAAATGCACCATCAATGCATAATTATCATCTCCAAAAGCTAGGTGTGTGGTTGAACGAGGTCCGTTCCTTGCTCTGCGAACTTAAAAGTTTTAATGTGAACTGTTTTGAGTAAAAAAGTTCGAGAAATCAGTTACGTTAGCACATAATCTATAACAAACTACCTACCATATTCCAATGAGAATTAAGGATCACTACCAAAACAGATTATTCCATGCTCTCCGACATTTTCAAAAAGTATACAGTTGTCATTCGTAGCTTGGAAAAATCACGCACTCTAAACAATTTTCTAATGAAATGCCTCCTAAGTCAAGTCTCAAACTATTTACAAATTCCAGCGCCTTCAAACACACTCACATGTCCCTTCAAATTCAAACTTCACTAATCAACCTCCTCGCTTTCACGCCTATATAACAAACGTCTCTCAAATTCAAACTCAAGAAGCTGCTGAAGCAAAAATTACGAACTCAGGCAATCAACAACACATAGTCTCTAAATCTCCTTATCCTAACTGCGAGCTATGACGAAAACATTTCTATGCTAAAAGGAACAAAATGTGCTCGGAGTTGAAATTGTATCGACAATGTACTAGGCTTGCGGCATTGGGCCGATGTCTGTCTCGCCAGTAGTTTCCCACTAACCTAGGCATGTGGCTTCTGTAAATGTCGAACATATTTATGCCATATGTCAAAGAGCAATCAATGACAACGAGACTTTATGACTAGGACGAGCGCAAGTGGTGACATTGGGTTATGTTCGGTTCTGCTGAACATTTAAATCCATTTAAATTAGATGCAAACTTTCTTCTTCCTACTCTAACCGTATACATAAAATTAAAGGCAAGTTTAAACCTGTAAGGTGTTGGATCGATTTCGGCTCCCAGAGATATTAAATCAGTAAATACGTGGCTTGTCTGCTGTCTGCTAACTTGAACGAACTTCCCACATACACGTGCACAATCAAAATATTATTTGCTCTCAAAACAGGCACATGGGGGAGTTAGAGGATCTGCTCGGGATCTCGGCAAATTTCGGCGAAGTTCTTTGTCGAGCCGGATTTAATTCAAAATTTTCGTAGGCGGATTTGAGCAAGCTATTTACACTCTTAAATCGGGAGTTTTACTCCAAGACTGGCAAAAGGGACCCGCGTTGGGGATATAAACTGCATAATCGGAGTTGATTTGACACCATTCCTGCATATAAATAACATGGCTTGGAAAGAAGGATCATTTCTGACGACCGAATTAAATTGAATTCCTTCTTATAGTCGTGTCAGTAAGGGGATCTCCATACCTCAAACTGGTCGTTTGGCTGCACTGATAAGCCCCAGTTAATGCTTGCTGCCATAATGGGGATGCAAAGCCGTTACTCCAGGTTGGAAGAATAAATTGGGGCAGGGGCGACACGACAGATGATAAATGCTAATTCTAATCTCTCCCGAAGGGGGAAAGCCCCACTGTTCCTATGATCACGGTAGAGAACGGAACAGATTGTGAGTTTAAATTGCCTGAAGGGCTTTCAGACTTAAAACACAAGGTCGATAAAAACGTCGAACTCGGGGTCCTTGCTTGCGATGGCCCGATTCAGAAATGGATAGGTGCCTGGAGCAGGTGTTTAGTATGGAGTCGCTAGTCATGAAGAATGAGGAGGTAGGTTGCCTGGATGAAATAAAAATGAAATAATTTAACGATTCAATCTAGTCACGTGATGGCAATATCACATTTCGCTGCCGTGGTTCCATGAAATTTCAGAGGAGGTGCCCTCTAATTTCAAAGGGGCATAAAGCACATTAAACAAAAATAGTTTAAAGGGCCTACTGATGGCATACAATGAAGTTTTAGAAAGATAGCTTTAGGAGGGAATATCGAACTGATCCATGTTGACCCCAAATATTACAAGAAGTAAGTCTGGGTCCCACATAGGCCTATCATAAAGACCGCCGAACCAACGACGACAAGGAATCGCCAGGTTTTCAATTGCAGTCATACAAAATTTTAGTGCTTGCACAATTCTTAGTCTTACCATTGTGTTCATAAAAGTGCTTACACATAAGAACTTCTACACGGCTGAATCGTGAAGATAAATCCGGCAGGAAATTAACTTCTGCATTGGTATGTACAGCATCATCATTCCTTACGTTCGCCGTCTAAACAAACGAATAAACTCTATCCTCAAACACCCTTTCATCTTCTTTCAAATTACTTTTAACTGACGAAGTTAGATCTCAGAGCTAAAACCGCTTTCGCCATTCTTCTGAAGAAAACAACTTTTTTTTTAACGAACTCTCCACAATTTGTGATCGCAAAATCTTATTACGTTGGTTACGATCCTCAACTCGGGGCTGTGTTCGATTCTACTGCGCGTTGTAATCAGCTTAAATTTAGATACAAACTTTCTGCTTCCTACTCTAACCGTATACATAAGATAAAGAGCTAAGTTTAGACCGGTAAGGTGTTTCATGATCGATTTCGGCTCTCAGAGATCTTATAGCATTAAACACGTGACTATTATTATGGGGGTTAATTTGAGCGCTGACCCGCGAAGATAAATCTGGCAGGGAATTAACTTCTCAATTGATAAGTAGAGCATCATCATTCCTTACGTTCAGCGTCTACACAGACGAACATACTTTAACCTCAAACACTCATTGTTCCTTTTTCCATCGAGATAACGAACGCATTGAGCTAAAAATCGCTTGCGTCATTCTTCTGAAGAAAGCACAACCTGACTCAACGAAATCTCCATACTATTCATACTCCTCGATTCGGGGTTATCAAATCAACATACCTAACGAATAAAATCTTCTGTTTTTTTTTGTTTTGTTTTTTTTAAACTAGTAGTTGAACATCATTCTCATATTGCTATAGAACGTTTTTATATTATTGAATAGAGAAATTCTTAAATTTGTTTTTATTATTAGTTACAAAATTTAAAACTTTTTTAAAAGTCATCCAACCCTAACATTAAATTACTAATCTACTTTTTTTAAATGGCTCTATAACGCTGTCCTACATTTAATTATCTGGTCTAGTTTTTATTTCGTTTAACTCAGCCAATAAATAGCAAGGATATTCTCATTTGAAGGAAAAAAAAAAGATTTCTTTTTAAAAAATGTCCAAAACGAAAAGTAGTGCACAAATTTTTCTCAAATGATAGAAGTTTTAATATTTTATCTCGGTTTTTTATTTAATATTCATTACATTTTTATATATTTTATTTTCCTGAATCCTGCATCTTTTTATGTTTTTATCTTGATCATTTAATACTGAATATATCGTGTTCGAATCTAAATTCAGTTTGTAGAGCGAAGCTTCTTCATAGCACAAGTTATGATCTCAGCGGAATCGCGGATCCTTTTCTGACCGCCAAATTTTTTGTTTACTTGGCTCTGGTCCATGTATTTAAATGAAGGCTTTCATTTACATTCCGGGTCAGATATATACTTTAATTAATTTAATAAGGTATTAACAACAATTATAAAATGAAATTGATATAGCAGTATTGGTATGCGTACTACATGATTTTATAGGGCATGACCAGGGAGTGGAGTTAATGAAGTTCTAACTTTGTAAATAATGAAGGAAGATATTGATTTGTAGCTTTGGCTGAGGTTTAATGAAGCATAAAAAAATAAATGGTCATCTTAAAAGTGATTCTATATCGAATGGAGCCAGTGAGGACCGCGAATCAGGGGAGTTATACGGGGGAGATGTCCCCGGCGGAGAAGAACACCAGGGGCTGTAAAGGTCTGAATCGGTTGAAGAGGTGGAAGGGTAGAAACCTGAGGTAATCCAACGTGGAGGGAGTGCAGTGGTTATGGCTGGAGGTGACGAAGGTATGAATAGTGATCTCAAAGCTCCTGGGGTCAAAGTGGAAACGGATACGACAAAGATTTACAAACGCTTCGATGGGAACAAATTGTTGTGAAGTGAGCCACACCTGTACGAGTGCCTACCAGTAGTACTTTAGTTTTATCATAGTTAAGTTTCAGAACGTTGTCCGAGAACCATTCAAGGATGATGCGATAAGCGAATAGTAGATTTCTGACAGTATCAGCAAACGAAGCCGGCAAAAAAGAGAGATAGAAAGCCTGCCGTCAGCATAGAAATGAAATAAAAGACCAATACGAGGCAAAAGAATACCAGGAGGAAAAAATAAATGCGAAACTGAAGTAGAGCGAAAACCAATCTCTGGTACTTTTCTAGACGATAGTGATCTAATTACAATATCGGTGAGGTTAGGGAGAAGAACAGGGAAAGGAGATAAGAGGTCTTTTTCGATGAGAAACTGAGATGAGTCGATTCCTCAGGGGTCACTGGGAAAAGCGAATGAAGTTGAGAGAGGAGGGGGAAGGAAGTGATTCCGAGCGGACCTCAGGAGGGCAGTAGTGCATTGGGAGAGTAGCGAGGAAGTAAGCCACGGAGGTGGATTCTGTTTCTACATCATTATCACGGGTATCCTGAAACCGCCTCTCGTTTGCACCTCTGTGTTACCTATCCTTCAAAATAGTGAGCAAGAATCAAAAGAGACCCTTTTTGGCGTGTATTAATAGGGATAAGGTGGGCACGAACGTTGAAGCGAGAGGATTTGTGAAAAGGAGAGGAGGGATATCATCGGGTCAGTTGATGTGATGGCAGAGTCTAACGATGGAAAGAGAGAGAGAGAGACGAGATCCCTTGTTATCTGTCCTTGATTCATTGAAGAGAGCCGACGATGATAAGGATGGTTGTCTTAGAGCGTTAGGTGTGAATATAAGAGAGAATTAGCGGGGGATGTGTAAGGTGTTTTCCTGTGTATTCGCAAGCAGAAGGTAACTAGGTGAGGTGTATTTCCATTGAGACAGGTTTCAGTTGAAATATGCCAAGAAGTAGTAACTATGATGGGGTATATAAGGGATGTCAAAATCTTCCCCAATGAGTAAGGGTTATGAGGGGTTGGGGGTTGCTGCCATGTCCCCCAAATTAGCGAGCTCATCGAGGAATCTGTGTGTGGGGTGGACTGCAGGAGGATAAACGTGTGCGATCGTAAGAGTGAGGCGCAGAGGCAAGGTTGCTAACATAGCTTCCAAAGTGTTCGATTTGAATGAGAGAGAGAGAGAGAGGAAGGTATGGGTCAATGATTAGAGACACCCTCCCCACCCCACCCCCTGAGTTTTGCAAAATAAAGAAGCAAGACAAATAAAGACAAACAAACAAGCAAACGAAAATAAAAACATATTAAAAACTACCAACAAATTAATGCTGGGCAGAAATTAATAAATATTAAAACTAATGAATATATATATATATATATATATATATATATATATATATATATATATATATATATATATATATATATATATATATATATATATATATATATATACACACATATATATATATATATATATATATATATATATATATATATATATATATATATATATATATATATATATATATATATATAAATGCTAATAAATTGAAATTCTAGATAGTAGGGAATGTCTGTCAGAATAGAGAAGATAAGGAAAGATTTATTCCGACTCACGAAGAGAGGATGTGACGTAGTATGCTTAGGAGCGCTCCAGAACCTGCTCAACTTTAATTTAAAGCCGACCGCCTTAGCTGGGGGGTCGAAATCGCCAGTTAGCCTCTCAATGAAGGGCACCGACGTAAATGAGACTTCGTTCAGTGCACTTGCGACTTTGGTCTTCGTCTGGGCCTCCCTAACATAGGGCGCCTCGAGACCGGACGTGCAGATCGCCTGCCGAAAGGGGAGTGGACCCATCCTTCTTTGGAGACCTGGCGGAAGGAAAGGAAACCCTAGTCTCCTTTGGTTTCTTGCCTTCCTTCCTCTTCTTCTCTGGAGAGGAGGGTGAGGAGTAAACCCGCTTATCTTCACCCGAAGGAGCCCCAGGACCAGAAGGACCGGCCTCATCAAGATCCTTTTCCAAAATGGAGAATTTCTTTACTGTCGAATGACTACCAGTCAGGGGAGGAGGTCCCTCCTCTCGCCGTGAATCTCCAGGGACCCGAACCACCTGAGGTGAATCTTGCACAGGGGTGGACTCAGTTTCGGTGTTTTGCACCAAGCCTAGGTTCTCATCCATGGAAGATCTTCCCATCAGGGGCGGGGTCACCTCCAGGACCATGTTCAGGTCAGATGAAGGCCTAAAAGTTAGCATCCCCCCTCAAGGTCTCATCGTTTTCAATCGAGGACTCCTTTGTCTTGTCTATTTGGGCCGGCGAACCGACCTCCATTTGGGAAGAGAGAGGGGCATGCACACCGGCCTCCTGCAAGTTCGAAATGCATGCATGCAGGACTGAAGGGGCAGGACCCGATGGGTCCCCATCTTAAGCTTAGTGGGAGCCGACGTGCCTACCCCCCACTCTTCCTCGATGGAATTATGTCGCGGACTTAAAAAAATACAAAACAAAATCCTGAAGGTCGTCGATTGTGAACAGTAATACTTTGGTGGAGATGGCTACTTGGAGCCCCCCTCCCCACTTGCCCTGGACAGGCTCCCAGAGGTGACCTTGCTGCAGATGGCAGGATCTTCAATGGGAGCGAACTATGAAGACACACAGGAAGAGGAAGGGCACCATCCCCCGACTCGTGGCCCTTTGACAGTCAAGCTCTTCTCTATTTCGGAGAAGGATCTTGCTGAGGCCGGTTAATATCTGGACTTGGAGCCCCTCCCGCCGGTAGAGAGAAGTGGATTTACTCTACGCACTCCTTCCCGCAAAAGAAAATGTACAAGAAGTAGAAGACAAAAGTACTAGATGTTCCTCTCCCTCCGCGGGGATTTTGAGGAGGCATGGGTCTGTTGCTGCTGGGTAAGCAACCATGCCATTATCAGCCCATCCAACACCTAGGCGCTCTCGGGTGGGGAGGCACACACAAAGAACAAAGAGTCGTGCGTGTGATGAGAAATCATTGAAGGGGTTTGCGACATAGACCTACTCTTCGTCATGTTAGACCATGACAGGCTCACTGAGTCGGTGCGTGCCGGTTATTATCGCTAATGCGTGAAGGATTCGTATCACTGTTGCGAAGGTTCTTCTGCTGCTACCGTTTCTGCCATACGAATCTCTCATGTAGATATACAAAGTCAGGTTTACCCGGAGTCTGTGCAAGTTGACTCCAAGGCCGTACACGATAGGACCTTATTGATTATGGCCATATGTGCATCATTAAAGCAATGTATGTCGCTCATATCTCCTGGAAAAAGGAAATTCTGGCTCTTCAGGCTGAGGATCGCTTCTCCTTCGGCAGAAAGTCCCATGAGTATCTTTACTTTACTTCGAGGGATTTTGCTTGAAAAGGGAGAAAGAGTGTTTGAGGTGTATGAGCTCAAATTCGTCTGGTCCTAAGTGGAGGATTTGCGGGAGCTCCTAAATATTCAGCAAATGATGGGGAGGCGTCCGATGCGTTTCCTTGAATATCTCAAGGAATTCATCAGTGCCAAAGGCGCTCTTCCTGAGCTTTTAGACTCTCTCCTAACAGAGATTTATATGCGTGAGATCACTGACCACATTAGTCCCCTCATTGTGATCGGAGAGGATGCTAACGTTGATCAAATGGCCAAGACAGCCGAAAGTATATACTTCAATCCATATATAAACTAGGGGACTGTTCCACATAATCCTGTACCTCTGCCTAATCTCTTTCTCTTGCAGGTTCGGATACCGATGAACTCTTCCGGCAACAGGCCGGACACGTCTAACACCTCTTCTCTTTCAACGCTGGACGTACCTGCTGCGTTGGTTTCACACTCACAAGGCTACACGAAGCGACAGGCGCCGTCATCCTTTAAAAGACAAAAACATATAGAGCATGCCTGCACAAAGAGGTAAGGGGCAGCATTTCTTTATTCATTCTAGTTCCATTTATTCTTCTGCACCTAAATTTTCTCACTCTCAATCAAAGAGCTTGTGCTGGTACACATCCATGCCATTTTACCAAGTCAAAAAATTCTAATTTTTCACAGTTTCGTCCTTCTCATTCTAGTGCTTCTTCTAATCTAATGTTGCTTTCCTCTAACCAGTTAAGTGGTGATGGTACCACAACAAATATGGTCCACAAGCCGAAAAATGCTTACAGCCTTGCACATATTTACAATCAGCACATACTTCATCTAACCTTAATCCACCATTTTCATCTCCTCACCATTCAATTCACTCTTCTCATTTTTATGCTTCAAAGTCTCCAACAAATTTAAACTAAAAACGCAAGTGATTAATGAGCTTATCACCTCTAACATTCATTCACCTTCCCACCATTTCGTATTTACGACCCACTTTCTGGTTTTTCATATCTAGTTGACACTGGTGTTCAATGTAGAGTTATTCTAGCCTTTCTGGACGATACGGTTTGTTCCTCTTCTGATCTTGCTTTTAAAGCCACTGATTCATCGAATATAAGGACTTATTGGAAGGCGTATCGTTCAGTTTTCTCTCAGCCTCCGTCGAGCTTTTCGATGGACGTTTATTATTGCCAAGGTTGACGTTCCTATTTTAGCCTCAATTTTCCCTCTGCCCACGATCTATTTTGGTCGATTCTTTCAACCGCAACCTTGTCGATCCTATTAATTCGCTCTCAGTTTCGGGTTCATTTGCCCTTACAGTTCTCTCTTCTTTGTCCGGTTTCCTTCAACCAATACCACTTTTCAGCGCCTTTTACAGGAAGTCCCTGGTTTAGTCTTCCATCTTCAAAAGACAGTCCCAAGAAACACAGTGTGTGGAAGCTGGCATGGCTATCCCTTCTACTTTTCCTCGGTCCTCTCTGCTTCATATCTTACCAAAATACTCTCTGGGCGAGTACAGAGCTGTGGGTTATTATAGACTGTTAAATGCCCGTATCATTCCAGATAGATATTACCTCCTATATCTTTCTGATTTCAACTCTGATCTCTTCGTTTGTTTAATCTTTTCTCGACTCGATCTGGTTCGTGCTTTCAACCAGATCCCTATTCACCCAGATGACATCACCAAGACAGCTATCATCCACGTCATTTGGTTCAGTCGTCATACACCGAATGCTTTATGATTTTCGCAACAGTGGTCAGACCTTCCAACGTTTCATGGATCAGGTTCTGAGAGGTCTTCCCTTCGTAATTTCTTAAATAGACGACTTTATAATAGCATCTTCGTCCTTAGAGGAACATCCATCTCACCTTCGTCAGGTTTTCGCTTGACTTGAAGAGTATAGTATCATACTCAACAATTCTTAGTGTATCTTTGGTGACGCTCAACTCTCCTGATGGAGTTAGTTCTATCAACGACAAAGTTGCAGTAATTCGGGATTTCCCCCAAGCAACTTCGCTCAAGCAACTCCGTTAGTTCTGCGGTATGAATAAATTTTACCATAGAGTTATTCTTGACGTTTCTAGAAGCCTGCAATCATTCTACACTCTCCTTTTAATCACCAAGAAGAACTCCCCTCTCATTGTTTTTAGAGGCGTACGATTCTTTTTCTCGCACCGGAGAGGCTATGGCATCCGCCGTTTCACTGGTCCATCATTGCCCAGGGGGCTCTATGAGCGCTGAATCAGATGCTTTAGCACCCATGTTGGTGTAACCTTACAAAAAAGGCTTGGTGACTATGACAAACTCTTCCTTTCTTCTCAAAATCTTTAACTCCTTCTCATAAGAGATCGAACCCCTTTTCAAGGGAGCTGCTCGGAATATATCTCGCCCTCTGCCACTTCTGACAATATCTGGAAGGACGTGAATTTACTGTCTTCACTGACTACAAGCCAATGGTTAGTTCACTATCAGCTCATAGCTTCTCTTCTGTGCACTCTGCAGTTAATGCTCGTCATCTAGACTTCATCTTTCAGCTTAAAAGTGACATTCAATATGTTCCTGGCTCTTCAAACGTCGTGCCGGGTGGGCCTCCTATTTATTCAATATCGGGTACGCAACACTCTTATGCGCCCAATGATCATGGAGAATAGCGTTGGCTCAGGAAGAGGATGAAGATAAGCAAACACTGCATCACTCTTCTCAATTCGTCCTCTTATTCCTTTTGCTTACCGTCGGCATATATTTGATCTAACTCACAGTTTTTCCCATTTTGACATGCAGCTAATTGCACAACGTTTTGTTTGGCCAGGTATGAACGTCGACGTGCCAAATGGACCCGATCGTGTGTGCCTTGTCAGCG
Source organism: Ceratothoa steindachneri (assembly GCA_963969495.1). Classification (NCBI taxonomy): domain Eukaryota; kingdom Metazoa; phylum Arthropoda; class Malacostraca; order Isopoda; family Cymothoidae; genus Ceratothoa; species Ceratothoa steindachneri. The sequence goes on from OZ018323.1 coordinate 125,918,169, forward strand.
TGCTAAGTTTCGGCACCATACAAATATACCTTTGGTTCCTTTTGCACTTCCTTTGTCCAGTTTCAGCGCCATTCATGTCGATCTTGTAGGCCCCTTTCTTTACTCTTGTGATTGTACCTACCTTCTCACTATGATCGACTGCTTCACTTGCTAGCCAGAGGCTGCCGCCATTCCAGACATCAGAGCTTCTACCGTCGCTCAGGCCTTTATCTAGGATTGGGTTGCTCGTTTTGGTGTCCCTTCCCTTCCACAATCATGACTGACCGTTGTAGTCAATTTGAATTCTACCAATGGTATGTACTCATGGCATTTATTGTTTTTTTTTTTGCCTTCGTAGCACAAGCTACTATACACAAAGCAACGCCGCCACCAAACGTCGGCATTGGACGCTCAAAGCAGGTTTACACTCCACCGATCCAAATATCACTTGAGTGGACAAGCTACCTTTGATTCTTTAGGGCATTTATTCCTCCTTGAAAGAGGATTTGACGTGCTTTGCAGCGGAACTTGTTTAGGGTACCGAACTCTATCTTCCTGGTCAATTATTTTCTTCTACTGACTACACTCTAACTTCTCATCTCGATCCTGCTTCATACGTACACAATTTGATTACGTGTGATGGCCGAAATTAGGCTTAACCTTCCCAAGAGTGCCTGCTAACCAGAAACCTTTCGTGCCAAAAGAGATGTCAAATTTTTGCTATGTTTTTGTCCTTTGCGGGTCAATTCGTTCATAATTGCAACCCGTTACGCCAGCTCGGAGAGTACAACCAAATGGGTTACAATCGATCCATCTACCTTCACTTGCGAGAATGCCTCGTCTGCATCTTGTGCCACTGCCAACAACTGGCGTCCCAGCAATGATAGCCAGCCCACCGGCGTCATCATACGGTCAGGTCACGTTGTAAGGAGACCTCAAAGATATCCGGACTAGCATATTTTTTTTTGTTCTGGGGTGGATAACTCTCTTATTGGTGGTGTAGTGTAGCAGCTGTCATTTTTTTCCAGCTCCTGCGAAAGTTCATCAAATGTCCTTGGCATTTTTCTAGTTTAAGAGCTTACTTATTTCGCGTTCGACACTCGAATACTGTCTACTCATTATGTATCAGTACGGTTGGTCCTAAAAAATCACAACCCTTACCTGACATAGTTTAAATTAACCAATTAGAATCGAGCTCCTTTTGGTCCTTGATCTCTGCCACACCCAAGGCCACTCGTGTTTTCTCCATCTTCAGACAAGGTCAGTTACCAATAATGCTCCAATAATCAGTTTATTTGAATGTCTAAATACCAAGAATATAATTTCCATTTTTTCTTTGCATTTCCAGTTCCCCGTGTGTGCATACCCCGTCTTTATTTCTTACAAACACAACATCATGCAATCAATTTAAATAATACCCATCACCATCAATATCTCAATTGTAACTCTCAACTGTTTGTTTCGTAGCCCAGAATATATATGTATATATATATAAATTATTTATATGTGCAAATGCCAATAAACCAATATATATATATATATATATATATATATATAAATATATATATATATAAATATATATATATATAAATATATATATATATAAATATATATATATAAATATATATATAAATATATATATAAATATATATATATAAATATATATATATATATATATATAAATATATATATATATATATATATATATATATATAAATATATATATATATATATAAATATATATATAAATATATATATAAATATATATATAAATATATAAATATATATATAAATATATATATAAATATATATATATATATATAAATATATATATAAATATATATATATAAATATAAATATATATATATAAATATATATATATAAATATATATATATAAATATATATATATATATATATATATATATATAAATATATATATATAAATATATATATATATATATATATATATATATAAATATATATATAAATATATATATATATATATATATATATATATAAATATATATATATAAATATATATATATATATATATATAAATATATAAATATATATATATATATATATATATAAATATATATATATATATATATATATAAATATATATATATATATATATATAAATATATATATATATATATATATATATATATTTATATATATATATATATATATATTTATATATATATATATATATATATAAATATATATATATATATATATATATATATATATATATATATATATATATATATATATATATATATATATATATATATATATATATAAATATATATATATATATATATATATATATATATATATATATAT